>JANHGD010007207.1:34850-52285 GCA_027560375.1 Imantodes cenchoa
GAAAAAAAACAGAAAGAAAAAGCTTTAGGAGATGTGAATGAAAAGGTGTATCTGAAGGAAGCTGTACACACACACACACACACACACACACACACACACACACCCCTCCTAAATCTCTTTTTCTATCTCAGTTCTTCTTCCACTGGAACCTACAGTCAATGGGGTGGAAGTGCCCTGTGCTACCATGCTTTGCATGATAGCTTCAATACCAATTATTACAGCATCTTATTTTCTTTTTAAAAAAAATTGAATGGAGAATAGAATGTGACATTTACAGGGATCTTAACTCCTTTGTCCATTTCAAAGAGGCACATCTCTGCAAATGGAAGGAGAATTTATGCAGAATCCTGATGCCTTTCCTTTTTTAAAAAAAGTGGACCTGATTGCCCAGCAGAAGTAAATATGATTAAATTGAGCTTTTCCACAAAATAAGTGATTTGCTAAACCACATACTGCAGCCAGCTAACAGTGGGGTTGCTACCTCTGTACTGATGAGAATATTTTTTAAAAATGTCTTGCCTTTGAGTCAGTCTTGTTCACGCAGAACTGCTACAGAACTACAGAAAACTCTAATCCTTGAAGAGATGATCCAGATTTTTGCAGTTCAAGTATGGTACCTCTAGCTAATATAACTCACCAAATGCTCTCAATTGATCAGAAAAAGACACACAGAAATAACAAGAATTAACAAGAAGCTGAACCTGGGATAACTGATGGTGGTATGTTTCAGAAATCACTCTAATTTGAGAATTGTCGGTTCATCCTCACATCAAACACACTCCCTCTTCTTTCTCCCCTTGTATTCCCAAATAATGACTTTTCTTTGTGCATGGCTGCCATTTTGACAGCCAGCTGGGTGATTTTGACCAATTACTGTCTCTCAGCCTAACCCTTGTCACAAGGCTGTTGTGGGAAAAATAGAAGGCATAAAGTATGTTGTATATGCTTGCCACCTGGATTATTTAGATTAGGTTATTATTAGAGTTGGAAGGGACCTTGTAGGTCATCTAGTCCAACCCCCAACCCCCCAAGCAGGAGTCCCTACATCATTTCAGACAAATGGAGAGTCCAATCTCCCTTTGAAAGTCTTAAGTGTTGGAGCTCTCACAACCTCCGCAGGCAAGCTGTTCCACTGGTTGATCACTCTCACTGTCAGAAAGTTGCTCCTTATTTCCAGGTTGAATCTCTCCTCGGTCAACTTCCATCCATTATTCCTTGTTTGGCTTTCTAGTGCCATAGAGAACAGCCTGACCCTCTCCTCTCTGTGGCAGCCCCTCAAGTATTGGAACATGGCTATCATGTCTCCCCTGGTCCTTCTCTTCACCAGACTGGCCAAATTAGCCTCCTCTTCCAGCTTCTCCTTTGATTCAAGTGTGTTATTAATACACACTTATGCCACATTTGCATACTTCTGTCTCCGCATTGTTCTACCTAAACTAGGAATTATAACTGTGTATGATGTCTTAGTTCGACTGCTCTTTACAGCTTATTTCATGCTCACTTCCTGTTAATTGGTGAGCTCACAAAGGGAGCCAGTTTGGTGTAATGGTTAAGGCAGGGGACTGTGAGTTCTAATCTAGTCCCATTTTAGGCATGTAAATAGCTGGGTGACCTTGAGCCAGTAACACTATCTCATCCTTAGGAAGCAGGCAATAGGAAACCACTTCCAAAATCTTGCCAGGATAAACTGCAATGACTTGTCAAAAGCAATTACCAGGACTGAATACTGACTCAGAGGCGCATATACACCCCCCTCCAAAATAAAGTTAAAAGGTAACTTGTTAAAAATTACCATGATGCTGAATGGCCCTGATGTTCAGATCAGCTCTTCTTCTTCTTCTTCTTCTTTTTTTTGCAAGATCTTAAATGAAAAAAACTATTGCAGTTGTAGAGCACAGCAGTCAGTCTTTCTGACTGCAAGGACCACTTCAGTAGTGAAGTGGTGAGTTGGGGGTCATAACTATGCACCTCTATAAACATAGAAACCTTCCCCCAACAAGTGTTTTACTGGACCTGCTGGGAAGGGGACAGTGAGGATTCTCACTTCAAGCACTGAGCAAAAGTTTATTCAGTCAAAGGTACAATGGTACAGTGGTACTTAATGCATCACTCAATGGATTAATTGGATATATTTATTAGGGGGGAATCCACTTCGGTATATTCAAGTGTGCCTTGGATTATAATTTATGGTTGCTATTTCTTCATAACTTTTTCCTTGTAATAGTTCCTTCTGTAGATTTCTAGAACAGGGGTCTCCAACCTTGGCAACTTTAAGACTTGTGGACTTCAACTCCCAGAGTTCCTCAGCCTGCTTCAAGTCTTAAAATTGCCAAGATTGGAGACCCCTGTTCTAGAAGATCTCTGGGAAAGCTGGCCATCTGAAGATTTGGCTAGAGCAACTGCTGTGAATTATTTTTTTATTTTTTTCATACTTCTAAGCCGCCCAACTCCCGAAGGACTCTCTGAATTACACAGAGAGTTAATACCTAGTTTAATTAAATGGACTTGGATGGGTATTTTCAGTTGCTTAGGACTTCCTAAAAATTCTAAGAACTGCCCCCTCAAAAAAAAAAATCAAGTAGATTTCATTATTTTAAAAGAGAAAAATTGGTGCCTCCAAACTCTGCAAAAAGTTACTCATCTGTTACAACATATATGATAATATTCTTCCATTCCTGTCTTCTGGCTTCCAATGGAATTCTTCTACTCCCCACCCAGTTCTTGTGATGCTAATTCCTAAAAGAAATGGCATGACATGTGGTTGTATAAGAATATGACTCAAGTGGGCAAAGACCTTCAGTTTTGGTTTGGTTTCATTTTGCTAGTATACTTCTATTGGCATAGCTCCTTCCTCTTCACGAGTTTTCTCAGCAAGACAATATCAGAATTATTAAAACTGGAGGCTTATGTAACAGGAAATTATACCATTTTCTTTGTTCTAAGCAGATTTATTGCTTGATATCTGGCACCTTGACATAGAATGAGTACCATATTCATTTATTTTAAGAAAAAAAAAAGTAGTGAGAAAGAGTTCGTAGAGGGTAGCCGGAAAATTCTGTCTCCATTTCCCCCTCCCCCAAGCATGAAATATTCTTCGGAAGGAAGAGAAGCTTCTTCTAAATGGATGTAACTATTTGTCGGTAGATCAGAAAATTTAAAAAGCTATTTCATTACATTATCACTAGATCAAAAAGAAACCCCCATTGATTATGTTAGTTGATCCTATGTGTAGTGAAAACACTCTAGCTCCCACCAAAAGTCTAACTGAAAAATGCAATGTTAACTTTTGTACCCAGGATTTAAGAATGTGAATGGAATTCAATTTTTTTTTACTACCGGTTCTATGGGTGTGGTGTGGCTTGGTGGCCGTGGCAGGGGAAGGAAACTATAAAATCTCCATTCCCACCCCACTCCAGGGGAAGGTTACTGCAAAATCCCCATTTCCTCCCAATCGGGCTGGGACTCCGGAGGCAGAGAATAGATGGGGGCAGGGCCAGTCAGAGGTAGTATTTACCGGTTCTCTGAACTACTCAAAATTTCTCAGAACCTGCTGAATCTCACCTCTGCATGATGTGATTCGATGTGTAAATGATAGCAACTGATACGTCTTACCTGGCTAGCATCTTGCCCACACTTGTAAACCTGTCAACAGCTAGGTAACACAGCAATGTTTTACAAAGACAAGCCTCTAGCAGTTCCCTTTTTTAAAGAAAATGATATGTAGTATCACCGTACTGGAAATACATAGAAGTAGGGCAGAGGTCTTCAAACTTGGCAACTTTAAGACTTGTGGACTTCAACTCCCAAAATTCTGGGAGTTGAAGTCCGCAAATCGTAAAGTTGCCAGGTTTGAGGACCCCTGAAGTAGGGCCTATGTGTCATTCAAAAGACCATATTTCCTTGCATAAACAAAACTGCTTCTCCAAACAGAGGAAGCATCACTGACAATGTTTTTTTTATGAAACTATGATTTTATCATAGGTTTACTTCCTTTAACCAAAATATACAGTAGTACTCAAATTATAAAAAGAAAGCTACACGTGACTTCCTCCAAGAACTTTCATTTCTGCTCAGTGGTGCACTCTTGGCCTATGTTGAAGACAATCTTTCTTTTCCCTGCCTTCTTTCTACTATAAAAGAATACTTAAAACCCTGGAAGATACGATCTCGGGCAAAGTTATTATCGATATCTTTGCATAACTGCAGGAGGACATTTACTATTCTCACATTTGATACAACAGAATTTGAGCAAGAGACTAAACCAACGGAGAAGTGCTGGATGGCTTAACTTAAAAAATAACACAGTACATTTGTGTAAGAAATGAGTAATGTAAGGTTGAATCCAAAGATATTGTGACTAGCATTCTGATTGCAGGATGTTATTTTTACTTATTCTTCCCTATCCAGTCTATTATGCTCCTGAAAAAAAACTGTTCTGGAGACTTTTGGGATAAGGTTAGGGTTGTAAAGACAAGCAGGAATTAGAGAAAAAACGAATGTCTCCCATTATATATTCCACAAATACAAAAATATCTTTCTGTTGATAGAAAGGCCCTCTCTAGATCCAAACTATGTATTTTAATTCTTAGATCCTAGAGCAGCATTTCCCCACTGGTGCTCCTGAATATGTTTGTACTGTAGGGCTGAACATTCAGGGCGTAGCAGTTGTAAAACTGCTGGAAGATAGCTGGATTGGGAATTAAACTACTATGCTTCCAAATATGTTAAATATCAATGTTAATTGATTTTCCATTGTAAGCTACAACCAAAATTGCCAGTAACTACCCATATTAAAAAAGACCATCAATAGAAAATCCAAAATTTGCTATAAATAAAAGCTCAATTCTTTACTTGTTATAAAGTGAATAAAAAAATTTTTTCTGGCCTTTCTTAACGTTTTATATCATTTATTTTGTTTTCTTATCCTGGGGCCAGAGAAGATTCTGCATAAAGCACTGGAACATAAATGGTCTTCTTGGCTTGTATGATAGGAACAGGCATTACCCATGTACTGTTAATCTATCTCTACAAGGTTAAACACATAGGCTTAACAAAACAACCAAAAAGTTAAATTTTGCAATCATCGTTTCTATTTGTAAGGTTTTTCATATTTTTATGATAATAACAAGGTCTCCCAAGAACAATGGCAATAATAAACTTACTTATAACTAGTTTGGGAGTTGACTTGCGAGAGAGAGATGCAATTTGTTGGTTAATTAATATTTTTTAAAATTCAGATGTTGCTTTTAAAAAATGGGAAAACAGCACAACTTTCTAATAATTATAATTCTTTTTGGCCTACAGACCTTCACACAAGGGCGGTTACAGCCTATTTGTTTGCCATTTCACAAATTTAAAATAGAAATGAAACAACTGCTACAGATGTCCTTGCAAACAAAATCTTGCACAATTCTTGCTAAATGACTCATCTTAATATAGAAAGTCTATTTAACAAACTGTTTTATAAGAGGCATGAAAAGACTTGATCTATTCTTATAGGCTCATATTTCTGTTTGGATAATTCCACTGAAGTTCGTGAAATTATATTGTAATGAATAAAAAAAGGAAATGAATCATTTTCTTTAGGGGCAGGGTGGTAAACTAAAGTGGAGAACCACAAAGTAAAATATTTTGTGCAGTGTGGTTTGCAAGCAAACAGTGAACCACTTATAGACTCTACCAGATTTTGTTTCCTTTCCTAGATAAGATATTGGCTGAGTACCTAATGAACTAAAATAAGTGAGCTTGATTTTATTACTATATTTATGTAGTGCACATATATCCTGTCATTTTTTATAATATTGCTAAGCAGCATACATCCCCTTCCCCTTATTTTAGAACAACCTTGAGAGATAGATTGGGTTGCGAGAAACTGACTCTCCCACCTACATCCCCCCCCCCAGGTATGGGTTCCACTTATCATCGCCACCGGTTCGCATTGCGCACATGTCCCCTCGTGCAATTTTACATTCGTGCATGCTCCATAGCTAGAATCAGCCCGAAACATAGCTGAGGAGTTGATCAGCTGTGCTTCGGGCGGAAAAATAAAAGTCAGGGTCAACACGGGACTGGGCGGGAGGGCCCTTTTTCAAGCAGTGAAAGAGGCGAAACCATTCAAACAGGGAAAAATTCACAAAAATTGCAAAAAAAGATGGCAGCGCCAATAGACCGGCACCAACTGAATCGGATCCGTGACATCACCAGTGGATCACTACCGGTTTGGGAGATCCAGTCCAAACCGGGAGGAACTCACCCCTGGAGTGTATACACACAGTTGCAGAGTCTGCTAAGAGTAGTCCACCAGGAAAACTATGCAGCTGCTTTAATGAAATCAAGTACTTTGTGCTCTCATACATTTTGAATCACTCATTACAAAGGATTTGCAAAGCCCCACCATTAAGGCAGCGGTGAAATATACTTATTTTCCCTACTGGTTCGGAAGTGTGCGCTTTACCTTGGTCCATTTGTCCGTGCGCTTTTTCACTCTCTGCACATGTGCAGAATGCTTTGCACATGTGCAGAGGGTTAAAAATAACAAATTGGTGATGTCTGGTGTGGGTGGGCAGAGCCTCACGCCGCCACCGCTACTGGTTCTCTGAACCACCGGCAACCACCGCTACTGGTACTCCTGGACCAGGACAAACCAGTGCCATTTCACTGCTGCATTAAGGATTATAATAGCAGATCCTACATCCAACAATGTTTGTCTGTTGTTGATCCTAGCAGCTATAACTAAGGTGCTTTTTCAAGAAGCAACTGGACTTCCTGGTTTTTCTTTGAAGACGTTTCAATTCTCTTCCAAGAAGCTTCAGCTTGAAAAAGCACCTTTGGGTTTCTCAGAAACATTTTCTTGGTTTATTAAAAGCCTCCCAAAACAGGGAGATATTGACCCCTTTGTTTTAAACAGGACAAGGGTAACCAAAATGAGAATTGATCAGCTCTCTTTTGAGGAAAATAACACAGAATTTTATTTATTTACTTTTACAGATAATCCTCACTTAACACTAATTGGGACCAGAAGCTCTGTCATCAGGGGCGGGTTCCACGCAGCACCATCCTGGTGTGATGCGCGTGAGCATCCCTCGTGAGATTTTATTTCTGCGCACGCGCAGAAAGCAAAAATAAACCAAAAAAGATGGTGGCGCGCAACAGCCCAGTGGAGACGGCACCGGAGCTGTTGCACAATGTACGGGCTCCTACTGGGATGGCAGAGTGGCCCGTTACGGTAGGAACCCACCCCTGTCTGTCATTAAGCAGCATGGTTGTTGAGCATAACACCACAGAAGAAGAAGAAAAAAAGACTAGGGGTGACACGATAGCAGTGTTCCGATATTTAAGGGGCTGCCACAAAGAAGAGGGGGATCAAGTCCAGGGGTGGGTTGCTCCCGGTTCAGACCAGATCGCCTGAACTACTAGCAACCCACTGGTGACGTCAGGATGGCGTCATGGACCCGGCTCGGTCGGTGCCAGTCCATGGGCGCCGCCATCTTTTTCTTTGAATTTTTGACGAATTTTTAGTGTTTGGACATTGTTTCCTCTGCTGCTGTTTGAAAAAGGGCCCTCCTGCCTACCCCCGGGTTTAAACTGATCTTTATTTCTTTCCCCGAAGCACAGCTGATCAGCTGATCAGCTGTGTTTCGAGTCGATTCCAGCTACTGAGCATCCGCGGAAGCCAAATTGCATGAGGGAACATGCATGCGTGAACGGAACGTGCGCACACGCGCAAAATGTCATGATGTGAACCTTTGGTGAAGGTAAGTGGAACCCACCCCTGGGGTCAACCTATTCTCCAAAGCACCAAAGACAGAACAATGGATGGAAACTAATCAAGGAGAGAATCAACCTAGAAATAAGGAGAAATTTGCTGACAGAACAATCAATCAGTAGAACGGCTTGCCTCTAGAAGTTGTGGATACACCAACACTGGAGGTTTTTAAGAAGAGATTGGACAATCATTTTTCTGAAATGGAATGTTTAAGCAGGGGATTGGATTAGAAGACCTCTAAGATCCCTACCAACTCTACTATTCTGTTATTACAGACTTCAACTTCATGCATTTTGACATCACAATACAAACAGCATGACTTCGTTGTGTTTGATATCGTGACAAATAAAAGTGTCAGAATTGCATCATGATGCAATGTGCATTTCATCATTTTTTTCTCCATCGTTGTGACTTCTGTCCAGACATCTATGCCCACACCAAACACTTACAGCAACTCTGTGAAGGTCAACAAAGCTGACACAAACCTGGCTGAAGCTTTCAAGAAACTCTACTCAACGTGGTTAACACTAAATCCTTGTTTTAACTGTAGAATAGTAGGTGTTACTGTTGGGTTTCATCCCCCAGGTTGAGCATGTGCCCCCCCCATGCATCGGACCCTGAACTAACTGAGTCAGGTCCATGGTTGCCATAGAAGCCATGAACTCTTGCCCTGCACCAGAGGAGTCACCCAGCGATGGCAGGTTGAAGTCCCCCAAGACCATTAGCCTAGGGAACTCCACCGCCAGGCCGGCAACCGCCTCGAGCAGGGCAGGCAGGGCCCTTGTCACGCAGCTGGGAGGCAAGTACGTGAGCAAGAGGCCCACCTGAACCCCTAGGTCCAACTTCACAAGGAGGGACTCACACCCGACAATCTCTGGAGCAGGGATCCTACGAGGCAACAGGGCTTGCCGAATGATAATAGCCACTCCCCCACCCCTTCCCTGGGGTCAAGACTGATGATGAACCTCAAACCCAGCTGGGCACATTTCTGAGAGGGGCACCCCCCCCCCTCAGGGCCCAGCCAGGTTTCAGTGATACATGCCAGGTCTGCTCCCTCTTCCAAAATAAGATCACGCACAAGGGGGGCTTTATTACTGACAGACCTGGCATTCAGCAGCAGCAGCTTGAGCCCAGGGCCCTGACCACCCTGGTCACCAGGTCTCCAGTGCGAATCAGAGGGGCCAGAATGGGGAATCACTGCGAGATAACAAGTCCTCGTTCCCCAAGAGCGGCCTATCCCTCGATTCCCAGCATATCTACCCTACTTTAAGGAGAGGGCACACCACTGTCTCTTTAAGAGCTGTTGGGACCACTCCTTTTTCAAAGAAGAGTTAACTACTACCATACACTATCCCATGCTGCTTTCCACACAACTTTAATAAGCCAGGAGAGGAATAGATCTAATAACAAGTGGCCAAGCTAGCAGCTTAGATGGTCTTGTCCACCTCCTCAGGTCATCCATGAATGCAGTGGTGGGTTCCACTTACCATTGCCACCGGTTTGCATCATGACATTTTGCGCATGTCCCCTATTGCAATTTTACATCTGCGCATGCTCAATAGCTAGAATCAGCCCCAAACACAGCTCAGGAGCTGATCAGCTGTGCTTTGGGCAAAATATAGACCCGGGGGTGGGTGGGAGCAGCAGAACAGGAAAATACTTCAAAACAGTAAAACAAATTGCTTAAAAAATCACAAAAAAGATGGTGGCGCCCACGGACCGGCACTGGTCGATCCAGTTCAGTGACGTCTCAGCGGGTCGCTACCGGTTCAGGCGATCCAGTCCGAACTGGGAGGAACCCACCCCTGTATGAGTGCAATCCATGCCATCTCAGTCATAAGTCTTGGGACAGAGAGAATGGGGTCTAGATAATCGGCTTCGTCCAAGGTCATTTGCAGTTGCCATGCAACCAAGTTGCTAAATTCATCTCTAAACATAGAAGATTGGAAACTGGGTGGAAATTGTTGAGCTTCGTTGGATTGAGGAGGCGGCACAACACTGTCTCTTTAAGAGCTGTTGAGACCACTCCTTGTTTCAAGGATGAATTAAGTACCATGAGACCCGATTCTACATTCCCTTTCATGCAGCTTTAATAAGCCGGGAAGGGAATGGATCTAATAAATAAGTCATCGAACTAGCAGCTGAGAGGGCCTTGTCCACTTGCTCACCCTCCCTGATCTCAATCTCTTTCCAGGTCATCTTACAAGCCCCCAAACCTCACAGATCCTGCTTTAAAGTTGGAGTACAACATAGAGCTAATTTGAGGGGCATTGTCCAGCAGATGTGCAATGACCCTTTAGGTATTACTCCTTCAAAGCAGGTACTGAGTCACTTGAAACATGTATTACTTAGACTTAGACATTGTTGAAGCAATGGAAGAATCTGATGAAGAAATATCTCTGAAAGAAGGACACAACAGACCATGATTGTATTTTATATTCTTAATTAAAACAGTTAAACCCAATATTTCATCTTTCTTTCTGGGTCCAAGTGTATAGATTTTTTTTTAAAAAAAGTCTATTCATTAACATTATTTTTGTCATGAGGAGCACTTTCCCGCCAAGCATTAGGGTAGCCCTGACCCTGTTAGTTTTGAAGGGTCATTGGTGCTCAATAGAGCTTGGTTGTTTCTTTGCAGACATTTCATTTATTGGTACATGCTGCCTTTTTCTAAAGCTATGAATATCTGTTCTGTCCATCGGTGTGCAGTCCTCAATATGTGAAGGGTCCATTCTCCTGACTGTATTAACAACCATTTGTTGTGACATCCTATAATTTTACAGGTTCATCTACAGTTTGTTTAGTCAGAATCCTGCTAGGACTGAGGATGTTACCTAGATTGGGTAATGACACATATGCCAGGAAACAGCAAATATCAAATAGCACCAAGGACCCCTCATTTCAACCCTGAGTTACACATATTCTCCATTTTTGGTACCCTGTTCTCTGTAAGCATCTGTTCCTGTATTCTATATTCTGAATTAAAATAGTTACATCCAATACATCATCTTTCTTTCTGTGTCCATGTATGTATATTATTGTAAAATTATCACCTGATTTTTAAAATGATTTTTATTTCAGAAAGAGGGGGAACACTTTGTCAAATTGACAATTAACAAGTAGATAGGTTGTTTTAAGTCCGCTAGGGGAAAATATTTTAATATATAATTAACTCTTCCTGGAATTAGTCCAAATTACTATCTTGTGTTTATTTGTTCAAAGCTCCAGAGATTTTCCGGAAAGCAGTTGTAGAGTAGAAAGCAAGTTTGAAAGAGGTTATAAAATAATCCCAGTTCAATGGAGAGCTTGGGGTGGAGAGAAGAGTCCAACTAGAACTATTGTGTTCCATTTCTCCAGCATCTGTTCATTTTTTGACCAATTTCAAATCTGAGTTGTAGAAACCTCAGTCATTATTCAAACACAGGTCTGTATCTCCATAAAAATGAAAAGTTTAGATTGATGCTTTGGTCTTTGGATGTGTGTTGGGGAGATCCAGTATGCTAGGTCAGATCCATTGGTGTGGATTGATATGTTGGAGACCTCTTTGGGAAGATGCTTTGGCTGCTAATGTATTATTCATTCTGATGTTCCCAGTGATCAAAGTGAATGCCCTCAAGTGTTCGGAGGTTGATCCTATTCCAATTCCGCATGAATGGTACCAACCAGGTGATCTCCTCATTGGAGGGATGGCTTCACAGAATCTCTATGCCTTCAGTGAGCATTCATTTTATAAACATCCATCTCAGGAGCTATTTGAGTTTTCAGAGTAAGCAAAATCCACTCTTTTCTTCATGTAATGATTCCTTGGTTATTTTTCTCTCAGTTATTTGTATCTCTATGAAAAAGGGTCCATAAAGAAAGCAGATGAAATCTTTATCTTCTCAAGTAAATGCTTCAGTTTCTGACTTTAGGTTAAATAAGACTTTTCTTTCCCATCAATTTTACTTTAAATAAAATGTTATGTAGGCTAAACATGATGGCTAAATTGCAAATAGCAATAGCAATAGCACTTAGACTTATATACTGCTTCGAAGTGCTTTACAGCCCTCTCTAAGCGGTTTACAGAGTCAGTATATTGCCCCCAACAATCTGGGTCCTCATTTTACCTACCTCGGAAGGATGGAAGGCTGAGTCAACTTGACTTATTAAATCCCTAAGAAAGGGGATTTAATAAAATGAAGAAATACTTTCAAATATATGGTCCCCTTATTATTAAATAAAAGAATAGAAGTAATTTATTTTTAATATATCCATAAGAAGGACCATTAACATCCAATTTAGATAAGTTTACCTGAAAGATAACATTAGAAATTTACCTAGGATGCTCTTCATAACTGAAAAGATTATAACTGAGGAAATTTAGAAAGCAAATATGCATAAAACATAGTGCTCAAAAAATTCTTATTTGAGGCAAAAAATTTATACGATCTGAAGAGAAAGAGTAAGTCGTGGCCTTCCAATGTTAGTATCCTTTTGTTTCTCAAATTGACCCAGTCTCTAAACCATACTAATGTTGATGCTTTGTAATAGAGCCTCCAGTCTGGAAGCCCAAAGCCACCTCTAGCTCTACTATCTTACAAATCTATTAATTTTATTCTCAGTTTTTTACCTAGCCATATAAATTTCAAAGTCATTTTATTCAAGTCAGAGAAAAAAATGTCCAATTTTATGAGTATGGTTTGAAAAAGGTAAAGTAGTTTTGGTAGGACGTTCATCTTAGCAGTTGTTATCCGACTCAGTAAAGATAATTACAATGCACCCACCTTTCCAAATCTGTTTTTAATTGTTGCAATAATTTCCAATAATTGTCTTCCTTAATTGAGGAGCATCTAGCTGTTAGTATAACCCGTAAATATTTAAATTTTGATGTAATTTGTAGCCCCAATGCATCTTCTCATTCTTTTTTCTGTTTTGATGTCATACTTTAACTAATAATTTAGTTTTTGGTTTATTAATTCTAAATCCCGCCACCTCTCCATATTTTTTCTATTTCCCTTATTAAGGTTGGTCCTGTCTCCTGTGGGTCTTCTATAAAAAATACCAGGTCATCAGCGAACAACTGTATTTTACATTCTTATTTTCTAATTTTGGTTCCTTTAATCGCTGGGTTTGATCTAATTTTATTTAATAGTGTCTCTAAAGTCAAAATAAAGAGCTGAGGTGATAATGGGCATCCCTGATGAACTCCTTTCATTATTTGAAATGGCCTTGTGATATCTCCATTTATTATTATATTGGTTTTCTGGAAAGAATATATTGTTTCAATCATTTGTTTGAATTTATTTCCAAATTTCATTTCTTTGATTTGCCGAATCATGTACTGCCAGTTTACATTGTCGAATGCCTTTTGTGCATCCAGGAAAACAAGCGCTGATTGTTTTTTCTGGATGTGCTTCATAGTATTCTAACATGTTCAGTACAACTCTTGTATTAGTTCTAATGTATTTTGTTAGAAGAAAACCATTTTGATTAGAGTGTATTATTTTATTTAGTATTTTTTTGTCCTTCCTGCCATGATACTCAAAGATTTTATAATTGGCATTCAACAATGAAATTGGCCTATAATTACATATTTGGTTTGCATCTATACCTTTCTTCACGATCATGGTAATATATGCTTCCCTCCACAAATCTGGTATTTTTGCTTTCAGTGGGACCTCATTGTAGAGTTCTAATAACATTGGTTCTAATAATTCTCCATTTTTATAGAATTCCACGAGAGACCATATGGTCCCAGAGATTTGTTGTTCTTCTTCTTTTGGATCACTTCCTTTAGTTCCATCAATGTTATTTCCCTATTCAAACATTAATATTATCATCATCGTCCAGTGGTGGCATACTTCCCCCCTTCAAGTACTGATCTATTTTATCTATTTCTTTTTCATCTTGTTTATATAGGTTCTCAAAATATTCTGAAGCAATCTTGTTCTTCATTATTTTGTAGATCTCCTGCCTCATCCTGTAGTTTGTGTATCATCCAACTCTCCTTTTCTTTTTTTAATTTGTATGCCAACCACCTGCCTGGCTTATTTGCATTTTAAAAAAAAAACTGTTTTGTAAATATCTTTACTGGGTCAGATAACAACTGCTAAGATGAATGTCCTACCAAAACTACTTTACCTTTTTCAAACCATACTCATAAAATTGGACATGTTTTTTCACTGACTTGAATAAAATGACTTTGAAATTTATATGGCTAGACAAAAAACTGAGAATAAAATTAATAGATTTGCAAGACAGTAGAGGTGGCTTTGGGCTTCCAGATTTGAGAAACAAAAGGATACTAACATTGGAAGGCCACGACTTACAAAAAGGATGGCATATATTTCTGTGGCACAAATAAAATAAGCCACAAAGCTACTTTTATAGACACAAGGTAAGAGAGGCGTTGATACAAATATGTTGTCTGCTCCCTTGAAGATTCCTTTTCTTTCCCAAGCCAACTTCAGAAATCATACTCTGTTTGATGAACAAGTTTCTTTATTTGCAGTGTGATTACAAAATTCTACCAGCATGTCCTTTCCTTGGCCTTTGCTGTCAAGGAGATCAATGAGAACCCAGAAATCTTGCCCAATATTACTATTGGGTTCCACATCCATGACAGCTACAACAATCCTAAAATGACCTATTGGACCACCCTGGACTTACTTTTCAAATCAGATAGATTTTTCCCCAACTACAAATGTGGACTTCAGAAAATTCTTCTGGCCATCATTGGAGGACTTGGATCAGATACTTCATCCCATATGGCAGAAATTCTAGAGTTCTACAAAATTCCACAGGTGGGTCCAGGGGTGAGAGGGTTTATTGTGTTTCTGTTAATTGGTTTAAAGAGTTAATCAATTGATTAAACGTGCCCAGGAGCATCCTTAAACTTTCATTCTCATACATTTTATCTAAGACTTAACAAGTGATTCAAAATAAAATTTAGATTTCTTGGTGCGGAATGGAACAACTCACTGTGGCCAACTCACCATGGCCAACTCACCATGGCCAACTCCTAATGGCAATTCGTCATGGCTAACTTTCAGCAGGACAGCTCGCCATAGGACAATTCAATAATGCAATTTCATTATTTTAAATCTTTAAAAATAATAATTTTTGTCATTCACATTTCAATTTGTCCCTCCGTTGTCATCCCTTCTTTAATGATTTTATTCCATGATTTCTTCTATAAGAATCTTTTCCTGTGATGAGTTAGCCATGGTGAGTTTGCCTAGACCCTTCTTGGTGAATGCCGATGATGTTTTAATCCATCTGTTGAAAAAAACATCAATACCCAGGAATTTAACCATATTCTCAAAATTTGAGAAATAATGGATCAGGTGTAAATTCTAATCTGTCAAACCAATTTCTGAAGAGATCCATGTAAATGCATGACCAAAACAAAGCCTCTCTTTAACTCCTCTATACCATGTCTTGATTTTTTAGCTCGCATATGGATCATTTCCCCTGAAGGAAATTGATAGCTGTCAATCATCTTCACTTTACTTTATGGCTCCAAATGAGGGTCCTCAATATATCGGAATTATCCGATTGCTTCAGCTTTTTGAATGGAAATGGATTGGGCTCTTTGCTGCAGACACTGAGAGTGGAGAACATTTTTTGCAGAAATTGGAGCCCTTGTTTTTCCAGCAAGGAATCTGCTTAGCTTTCATACAAAGATTTCCAAAACTAATGCGTTTGGATGACTTGGGCAAACTTAGCGATATAATGTTTCATTTTTATACACATTTTGCAGATGTTAAAACAAATACATACATCATCTATGGAGAATCTTTGACATTAGCCTGGCTGACAGCTCTCAAATCTCTATGGGAAGCTGCAAACCAAGGAAATGCATCATTAAGCAAGGTGTGGATCACCACCAGCCAAATTGATTTCATGCTACCAGCATCTCAAAGGGAATGGAATCTCCAGTTTTATGATGGGGCCATTGCCTTTCAAATCCATTCAAGTGAAAATCTGGAATTTGAGGAATTTCTTAAGTCCATAAAGCCATATCCAACCCATGGAGATGGATTTCGAAACCATTTTTGGGAGCAAGCATTTGACTGTTCCTTTCCTAATTTGGGATGGTCATCATTGGAAAGTCAAGAATGCACTGGGAAAGAAGGCTTGGGAAACCTTCCAGAATCTCTGTTTCAACTTCAGGTGACAGGTCACAGCTACAGTATCTACAATGGGGTTTATATTGTGGCTCATTCTTTTCATAGCATGCTATCCAAGGGATCCAATTTAAGAAAAAGTTTGGCAGCTAAAATGGCTAAATCTCCAGAATTACAACCTTTTAAGGTAACATATCCCAGCAAAGATTTTTTTCTTTTCAATAAACTATTTATTTCAAAATAATTTAGCTCACAAAATGAACTAAGCTTTAATTCCAGGCACAATCTATTGTTCAAATATGATAAAAACACTTATTGAACCTGTCTGCTCCGATTAAATTACACTTAACATTCTTCTCAAGGAATTCTGTATATGTTATTCACTGATAATACTTTGCAGGTTGACTTCTTGTGGAAATATGGAATTATGAAATTCTTTGCAATCTATAGTCTTTGTTTTGTATTGGCATTTTGTCCAATGAAACTTCATAATGAGTTTGGGAACTAAAACATGGAACGTCTAATTTGTTGATTTCTCTTATCATTGTTAATTCAATTTCATTGCTTTCTTCTTCTTTATCAAGTAGCTCCACCCATTTCTTCAAGGCATTTCTTTCAACAACTCAGCAGGAGAATCAGTGTCTTTCAATGAGAAGAAGGAAGTTACGGGTGGATTTAGCATCATCAACATGATCGCTTTTCCAAACAGGTCCATCCGGAGTGTGAAAGTTGGAAAGCTAGATGCATCTCATGGAAATGAATTGATCATTAATGAAACTCTGATAGAATGGCACAAAGGTTTTAATCGGGTATGGAACTGCATAAATGTAGATTATTTTCTTACAACTTTTTTAAATAATGGAAAGATTTCAGTTAAAATGTCTCCAACTGATCTCTGCTGGTCATGATTCTCTTTATAGATTGGCTAGTTGACTGTATTTTCAGCTGATGAAAAAGCTGAATAACTTGGCAATTACCTGTACAAACTTTTTCATATTATGAGCAGGTTCTTCCTGTTTCTCTGTGTAATGAATACTGTCACCCTGGATATTGGAAGAGAAAATCTGAAGAGAAAAGCTTTTGCTGTTACGATTGCGTTCCATGTCAAAAGGGGAAGATTTCAAACAAGACAGGTCAGTAATGAAACTGTACAAAAATTTGAAAATATTGGGCAGTAAAGGAATTGTTTCATCAAACATTAAAATTGGTTCAGCTGCACATATTTATTTCTTCTTGAGGTTTTCTAGCTTGGAAAGCAAGGAACATGGGTAACCCCTATAAATCTAAATGAAATTTAAATTTAAAATGAAATTCAATGCAGAGAAAAGTAAAATCCTACGCCTAGGTAAGAAAAACCAAAGACATAAATATAATCTAGGTGAAACCACACTCAATAGCAGCGACTGCAAGAGGGATCTTGGGGTCTTAGTGGACAACCAACTAAATATGAGCCAGCAATGTGCAGCGGCAGCAAAAAAGGCCAACACAATCCTAAATTGCATTAACAGAGGGATACAATCTAGGACCAGGGAGGTACTAATACCACTCTATAAAGCCTTAGT
>JANHGD010007210.1:24866-36916 GCA_027560375.1 Imantodes cenchoa
ACCGTGTGCATCCTCTCGCGTCCTCTCGTGTGATTTCGGCTCTCTGCGCATGCGCAGAGGGACAATTTTACTTCTGCACATGCACAGAGAGCCAAAAAACATAAAAAAATAAAAAAAAGATGGCGGTGCCCACGACCTGGCAAAGCAGTCATGCGCACGATTACTCAATTGGTGGGCCGCTACCGGAACGGAAGAGTGCGCCGCACTGATAGGAACCCACCACTGGTATGGACCTTGATAAAATTAGTGTCATTGAACTGGCTTGACTCTTTTATATTGTATTACTCTCGTAGCTGAGGTAGGCAGTGAAGCCAGAGAATGTCTTTGTCAAAGGACCCCTTCTGATAAGATGGGTATAAGCCTAGATTTGAATCCTGGCCTCAAATGTCAAAGGGTGACACTCTAGCCACTACATTATTACTATGCATGTGTGTGAGTGTGTGTGTGCCGCACGTGCATGTGCAAGCACACATGTGTACATATATACATAGATACACAAGGAAACTTAACACATTCAAATGGAGATTCATATAGACTTCAGTGTAGAAAAAAATATCACATAACTGATGTATAGAATGTTATGACAAACTTTCATATATAGGTTTGAAACTGCTTATTATACTTCTATAACAATTGTAATGTCTGAAACAGATTTAATTTGCTACCTTTTCCCTTTTTCCTGGGTTCAGTATGAATTGGCCTGAACTG
Source organism: Imantodes cenchoa (assembly GCA_027560375.1). NCBI lineage: Eukaryota > Metazoa > Chordata > Lepidosauria > Squamata > Dipsadidae > Imantodes > Imantodes cenchoa. The sequence continues at coordinate 25,575 of JANHGD010007210.1, forward strand.
TAACAGGGAGATTAAAAAAAAATCTCTAAGATCAAGCAATCAAACGATGCTCTTGCTGGAACATTACCCTGTGCTCTTCATTTAAAATAATTAAAGCAGTTGGGAAGACAAGGGGGAAAAAGACAATACAGAGAAAGACAGTTCTCCTTGGGTGGGCTCCTGACTATATTTGCCTCTTCATACAATGCAATCTTTAAAGTATCATTCTTTTCAGGCTTTTATTTATGAATAAATAATTGCCTTTGTGAAGAATGCGGCAAATTGCTCTCAGTCAGGCAACACTTTAAACGAGCCTTGTTCCATCTTCCTTTAACCAGCTTTGACTGATGTTTGTGTTAGCATCTCTTTTTCTTTTTCCCCTTTTCCTCTTCATATTGTTAACTTCCTTCACTATTACTCGCCTGTGGTGTCTTTCTTTTCATTCCTTGTCTTCAGTCCAAAGTTCAGACCACACATGTGAAATATCTGGAAGATCAGAATAGGGAAAGTTTTATCTGTTACACAGAAGATCGTTCTACTGCATGACAAATTTCCTTTTGCTCATATTTCGTTTTTTGTTATTAGCTTAAGTTGCAGCTTTACACAGAAATACATAATAATGGTATCACTGCATGGAGAAGAGCCAAAGACGGAACAATCTTCTTACTCAAAGCCCTCTAAAGCTCTTGACAGAAAGAAGGGGAAAGAAACATTTTTATTCCTTTTCCTCCCACTTCTTTTAACAGTTTCACTTCTATTCATTTCAGTGGAAAGAAAATGGATTGCGACAGCTTCAGAGCTGGCATAGTTCATCTTCTTTCTGACTGAATTCTTTGTCCTAGGGATTTTCTTTGTGCTTCCTAGCATCCCTAGGGAATCACATTGGAATATTTCCTTTTTTACTTCTCTGATGTAACAGATCTGCTGTTGAACAGATAGAGGAGGTGTCAGACCTTTCTGCAAATTTTTGTAATGGGGCCTTTTTTTCCTCTAAGCATCTCCCCACCACTTTTTTTTAAAAGGAAGATATCTTTAAAATTATAGACTCACCTAAGAAATAGAAAATAAGTACTATTAAATACAAAGCAATTTTCTTGGAGGTAAATATGTATAATACTGGTTGAAGAATTTCCTGTGTTTGGTGTTAGTGATTTACCTCTGTTTAGTTTTAACTTAAAGAAAAATCCTGAATGAACTCATAGAACTTATACAAATTTTAATGAATAGATATTAACCACTGAATGTTGTCTCCCTAGGATACGATATAAAATATTATCCCTTTTGCGGAGCTGCATTATTATTACAGCCCTACAAAACTTTCTGTGTGACATCTATCACATTTTGGGGCTGACAACTATTCATTTTTGGATCATAGGGTGGAAAATGCTTAGCATGTTTGAAAAAAAAAAGGATAGCTGTTTAAAAGTAAAAAGCTCATTTTTTTTTCTTTCAAATTTCAGTTTCTAAAACAGTATTGAAAAATGAAGATTGAATTTACATTTCAGTGAGTTTTGACACAAATTGGCCAGGCTTCACCAAAAATATTATATACAATGCAACATTTCTCATCTGTGAAATATTTAATACTGGAATTGCAAATATATTGTCATGAACAGTTGCTCCCACTCTTGTTTACAGCTGTTTTCATTTTGGGGAGTCACTGGATTATACAATACTGGAAAGGAATTCATTTTGCTATCTATGTATTGAGCCTAATAGAAAGTTATCTCCAGGAGAAAGATTTGTCTACCTTTACTGCAGAATATATACATACTGAGAGAAGTTTAGAAAGATGGAATACGTAGGCAGTTGTGATTTGGGATTGGAGCCCTTTTATTCTTAAAACCAATTTTAGAAAATTTTGATTTTGATTAATGACAAATCAAATGACCAGATTCAAACTTTGCCAATTTGAGTCTCTTTTAACAGATATAAGAAAGTTGGAATGCTGTGTTTATAAACAGAGTTATCTAGGTTGGATGAACAAATATCCTGACCCAATTATTAGTTACAGATTAAGTTTAATAGAAGTATTACATTATACAAATAGCTTGTCATTAGACCTACACTTCTTCAATGTAAGAAATAACCCAGATTCAAACATATTCCCCATGAAACAGTTTTATTTTTAGATAAACTCTGTCCAACTGTTTGGGAGACTGTTGCTTTGCTGTTTGAAAGAACAGTTCTGAAAGAACTGGTTGGGCTGATCTAACTGAAAATTTAACCTGTTATACCTCTTCCAGTTCACAATCTGGTTCAGGCAGGAATTAATCTGACTGAGAAAACAAGTAAAATCTAGGCCCTACATATTTGACACGAATAAATCATTTTTAGAGAAGATAATATTTTTTAAAAATTGTTTATACTTGTCATGCAGTAAATGGTCACTTCTTTGTCTATCTTTATTATGTTCCTACTTTCTCTTACTTTTCTATTTTTCTCTATATATTATTCTTTGTTCTGCAGTTTCTGTTTTTAATTATCTTTCATATTTTGCATTCTTTTTTATTTGTTTAGCTGTAATGTTTCTTCTTCTTCTTCTTCTTCTTCTTCTTCTTCTTCTTCTTCTTCTTCTTCTTCTTCTTCTTCTTCATCATCATCATCATCATCATCATCATCATCATCATCATCATCATCATCATTTTAGCCATCATCATTTTAGTCTACCCACTGCAAGATGGGGGGCCTCTTTCACATGTTTCTAACCTATACTATTTCTTTTGCCAATTGGGCCCACAATGCTTGCTGATGCCATCGATCCATCTTGTTTTGGATCTCTTTCATGGACACTTTTTATCCAATGGGATCCATCCTATGATTGCCTTGGTTCACTGGCCACCAGTTCTTGCTATGTGACCAGCCCATTTCCATTTCCGTTCTTTTATTCTCTTGATGAATATTTCATAAAATTATTACATTTAAAAAGCAGAATGCAGCAGCTTAAGTATTATGGATATGACTTGATATGCATCTGTAATATCCCTGAAAGCTGAACTGATTTCACTGGCATCTGGGTGCAGTGCAAGTTAGTGATTATTTTGAGACCCTTCATGGCCTCAGGATCCTCTTAGAGGCCCTCTAGGTCCTCCATTCAAGACCTAGAATACAGTCCTGGATCTTTTCAGGACTGCCTTCTCTCCATAACATCTACAGCACCTGTCCAGAGGACTAAGTAGGGAGTCCTCACTGTTGGTTGTTTCTCTTAAGGACTAGCATCTACAGCCCCCACGGAATAGTTTGACCCTGCTCCCTTCCTTTATGTTGCTTAGAAAATCCATTAAAATTTGGGCCTGGAATGAATGTTTCTTTGGTGAGAAAGGGAAAGGGGGAATTGCTTGCAGTATTCCATTTTTTCATATTATTTTTCCCCCTATTAATTGTTGGGTTGTTGTCTCTCTTATTTTTTTAAATCTAAACTTTATACACCATAGTCTGTTTTGATTGGCTTGGCTTAAATACACACTATGGTTCATGGTAACAAAAGCTCCCAATAGATAAAGCAAGATTCACACATGGCCCTGTATTTTCCAGCAGGAGGTCATGACTAAACCATTTCCACCATCAGACCTGTAGCTAAACTAAAACAGGTAGAGATATTCATTCCTCCAAGAGACCCGAAGATGGTAATATAGATTATTCTTTTATTTCATAATTAATTACTGTGTTTCCCCGAAAATAAGAACCTGCCTTATATTTGAAAGCCTGAAATAAGCACTTAGCCTTATTGCCAATCCACTCAATCAGGCACTTAAAAGGCCAATTGGGCTTATTATCAGGAGATGTCTTATTTTGGAGGAAACAGGGTGTGTAAATGTCCAATAGTGAAAGCAATATATAGGTAGACCTCAATTTACAACAGTTCATTTAATGGCTGTTCGAAGTTACAATGGAGACTCAAAAAGTTACTTATGACCATTTTTCACGTTTATGACCATTACTACATCCCCATGGTCATGTGATTAAAATTCAGACATTTGGCACTGACCCATATTTATGATAGTTGCAGTGTTCCAGGTCATATGATTATCTTTTGTGAACTTCTGACAAGCAAAGTTAATAGGTAAGCCAGATTCACGTAACAACTATATTATTAATTTAATAACTGCAGTGATTCACTTAACAACTGTGGGAAGAAAGGTCATTAAATGGAACAAAACATTAACAACTGTTAACAATTGACTTAACAACTGTCTTGCTTAGCAACAGAAATTTTGGGCTCAGTTGTGGTCATAAGTCAAGGACTACCTGTAGTTCTCAGTTTTTAGTTTCCAGAAAGGGCCTCTCTTGCCAAATGAGCCCTCCCCAAATATGGCAGTGTAGAAAAGGAAGAAGTTAGATGATACTGAGGACACTGGTAGTGAAGTGAGTGAGACTAACTGTCCATATTTTGAGTATATTTGCCTATAGAGAAGACATATTACAATGTTAACATATTTTTAAACTTGATGTGAATTTTAAGAATTTTTTCTGTGTGACAGAGGAAAATTATATTCCTATTTTGCTAAATGCTAATGCTAGTGTGACCGTCTTCTCATTTACAATGCCAGATAATATTTCAGAGTTTAAAATGATATTTGATTTTAATATGTCTGGATTTGATGGTATTATCACCTGGGTGGTCTAAGATAATGGAGTACTTTGTTCAAGGTAACTGTATTGCAGCTTGTTTAGTTTTCTAAAGAGAGAAACAAGAATAAATCTGAATTATTATTTTTCTTTCTTGTGATGTTCTTAAAGGGCTGGTACTTTTTCAAGACCAAACAAAACATCCATCCAGTGGGCTTAATTTACAGCCACCTGACAACAAAGTGATAAAGCTTAATCTTACTGTTTTAATTAACAGTTTTTAAAGTGGTCATATAATGTAACTAATCAGATACCCAGCCACATCAACTCCATATTTTTTTTCTTGCCATTTAATCCAAGCTTAAAAGCTTCTGTGCTTGTTTTCTCTAGTTTTCCAAAAAGTTCAAAGATGTATGAAATGAGCCATGATGGTCCAGTGGTTAGAGTGCAGTACTGTAGGCTACTTCTGTTGCCTGCCAGCTGACTGCAAGTTGCCAGTTCAAATCTCACAGGGTCAAAGTTGACTCAGACTTCCATCCTTCTGAAGTGCATAAAATGACCCAAATTGTTGGAGGCAAAATGCTGACTCTGTAAAACCTCTTAGAGAGGGCTGTAAAGCACTGTAAAGTGGTATATAAGTCTAAGTGACTGCGTTCTCTTCGCCGATGATGTAAAACTCTTCAACACCACCAATAACACTGCTACCCTCCAAAAAGACCTTGACTTTGTGTCAGAATGGTCAAACACCCTGTGAAATGGTTGTTCGACCCCCAAAGGGGTCCCAACCCCCAGGTTGAGAACCACTGCTCTAGGAGGTGGGGTAAGTGCTAACTTCCTACATGGGAAAGAAGGATCTTCCTTAGATGCAGGGGTGCTTAAGGAAAAAAATAGAATAATAGACATCTTATAGTCTTATAATCTTTGATTACTTATTTGAAAGGCTAGTTGATAGAGAAATACAGCATGTAAAAGGCCTAAAGAGCAAGACAATCCTGTACGTTTCAGTTCCTAAAATGAAAGCAGCAGATGCATTTTGAAAGACCTTTTAGTAGAAACAGGAAAATTGTGGCAAGCATGTCATAGAAAAGGACTGTGATCAGCAAAAGAGACTTTTGTTTTGTTTTTTGAAAACTACAATATGAGAGAATTAAAATATTTCCTTTTATTTTGGTAGGTTTCTCATCCTTGGACTAGATTTAACCTCTCTACAAAGATTCAGTAGAGAACAAGGAGAGTCTGGAAAGACAGTTATTTCCTTCTGTGGAGAAGTAGAGAAATGCCAGTTTGTGGGAAAAGTTCATATATTCTCACCAATTCGTAGTGAGAATTACTCAAAGCAGATGGTTTTTATTAAATTTATTTGACAAGCAGGCTCCTTTTTAAAAGGGAAGTTGATAATATAAATTCTGGGCGAATGATAGTGAAAGCAAATTATAGCTATTCAAAAATGAAGGCAAATGAAGGCAAATTTTCTTAGTGACATTTTTATCTCAACCTTTGTCTAGTGGTTATATATGATGTTTGGGGTTGAATGCCTGGACTTAGACCATGATGTTCTGAGTGAAATGTTTGATAAGGCATCAAGGTCAGTAGGAGGCTATGGCCAAATTTTGCTCTCCTAGTTTAGCCTAAGAATGATGGTGAACATGAGGAAAAGGAAAAAGATCATGTAAAAATGTAATTGGTTGGTACTAAACAATAGGTTTTATCATTCTACCTCTCCTGTCTTCTTAAGGATTGCCATAAAGATCCTTAGTTTATGTTAAGAATAAAGACAGATTCTTATTATTGTCATTTATATTGTTATTTGTCTTGCTTTATTCACACTGTAAGCCTCCCAGAGTCCCTGTGGAGTTGGGCGGCATATAAGCACAAATAATAAATAAATAAATAAATAAATAAATAAATAAATAAATAAATAATATAACACCATTCCTTTGGGATAAGCGACATTATGCAGAGCTCTAGATGGGATCAGGATGAGATAAGGAAAAAGGAAGGAAACACAGCTAAACCATGAGATTTGGTACTAGCTAATAGTTAGCTGGCTTCAAAAAGAGTTGGATAGATACATGGGAGTCTTGGAGATCACTTGGCTATTAGCTTTGGTGGCAGGGGACTACTTTTGAAGATAATCTTCTGGGAGACTAGTGGGCTTCCTTGTGCACTTAGTTGGACATGTGAGAATAGACTGCTAAATTAGATGGGCAAGAGTTCAATCCAGCAGGGCACTGTTTATTTTATTTTATTTTTTTGTAAATCTAATTACACAGTTCATCATACCTCTCCATGATTTTTATCTTCATGAACTCTCTCTAACTCTGATTTTCTCTGTCTTCTTTTCAATTCATACACTCTTCTTTCAAGTACAGCATTTGTTTTGCAACTTGATCTTCAATCATGCTCTCTTACATGATGAAGCCATCTCAAAGTACTTATTTCATACCAATCACTCGTTTCTTTGAATTCAGTCCACATTCATTCAGCTCTCATTCATTCTTGATTCTGGCTATTATTCTTTTACCGCACAGTTTTTAAAGTACCCAACTGGATTCATTTTCATATTTTTCCTGACATATGCAGCTCAATTTTATATTAAAAAGTGGGCAGAAACATGCTCTTATAAACAGCCATTTCACCTCTTTCAATAAACATTCATCTTTAAAAACATACCATGTACTTTTCTACACCAGCATTTACATGGCTTAAAATATCTTCATTTATTTTCTCATCCTTAGTAAGCATTCTTCCAATGAACACAAATTCACCCACCTGTTCTAATCATTTGTTATTTATATAACAATCATTCACTCCATTTTCCCTGTCAAACAGAAGGGTTCTTGGTCCTTGCCACATTAATTTTCAGATTCATATTCCTTGCAGCATCATACAATCAATCTAACATTTGCTGCAAATCATTTGGGTTTTCATCCAACAACATGGAATATGTACAGTCTAACTTCTCCACCGTGGGAGGAGCCATCATTCAGGAATGGGTTGACCTCGTGCCAGCCAATGAAGGACCGAGTCTGCATTAAATTTATCTGGGCACCTCCCTGGCAACACCCAGATCTGACTCGGTCCGCCATTGGACTGCACGTGGTTTCAGCCCTTCCTGAGACTTCCAGGTTACTTCTCTAGTAATAAATCCTCCCTTTTTATTCCCTTTCTTACCTCCGTTTTACGTTCCTCCTGCTCTATCTGTAGATTGCATTTTCAGTTAAAATCCCCTCTGTCGCCCTGCTTGAGCTCGCGCCCACCCTAGCCTGTCAATCGGCTGGGCAGGCTGCTGCTTGCTCGCAGGGGCCGTTTCGCACGCTCCGAAGCTCTTCCAGATCGTCGGGGGATTCCCTTCGGCGCCGGGATTTCCCGCGCCTGTCAGCTGGGCGTCGGAGCGACCTGCGGCCTGCCGAGCGCTGAGGTAACTCGCGCTTGGCTTCCCTCGCTCGTTCGAAGGCTCCTCGAGGGTTGGCTGCGCGCCAGGGTTTTCCCGCGCGCGCGCTGAGCTTGTTAGCAGCGCGAATTTGCCTTTGCCTCACAGATCAGGCAGCAGCAGGGGGCCTGAGATTGGAGATTGCTCTCTCCTTATCGGCTTCAGCTCCAGCCCATTACAGCCAAGGTACTTCTGCTTCCCAGGACATTAACTCTGCAGCCAGGTGCCCTTCTGCCCTCTCCTTCTACAGGCCACCATTGTTCCTGGTGCAGCCCCTCCCCTCTCTTAGCTCAACATGGCTGCTCGTTCTGAAAAGCCTGCAGGCAAGCGCAGGGCCAAGTCCAGAAGATTGGATGAGGAGGAGGATGGTCTTCGAGGGGGCTCTAGGTCCAGGACCCCTCCACGTGAGCGAGAGGAGTTGAGGGCCTCACAGAAAGGCGGCAAGGGGTCTCAGCCACCCCAGGTTAGGGGCGATCACGTGGCTACTGCGGTCATCCCACCATCTCTGGATGATCCTAACCTCTTTCGCCGTTCTCTGGACCCCTGGGGGCCCTGCCCTCCGGCACCTGCCACGGCTCCCCCGGTTGTGGCACATCCAGCGGCGCCAGCGGTCATTGCCCCGCCTGTTCCACCGGCTGGCATTCCAGTGCAACCGCTGTTGCTGGATCAAGCCACACTACAAACCTTGTTGGCGGCAGCCGTTCAGCAGGGGATTGCAGCTTGTTCCTCAGGAGCCCCCGGGCCTGCTCAGCCCGTTCATGCTTCGCGGCGCCCCGAGAACAGCACGCAGGAGGCCCGTGATTCTGGTGAGGACACATTGGATCCAGAGGACCCTCTTTCCGAGGAGGAGGCTGACCAGGCAGACCAGCAACCGGCAGGGTTGTTTCCCCCGGCTTTGTTTAGGTCGCTCCTCCAGAAGGCGACCGCCCTGGCGGGTCTTCCCCCAGGAGCTTCAGCACCTGCTACCTCCAATCCTTCATTGGATCCCATCTTTGCCGAGTTCACACCCACAGTAGACGTGGTTCCTGCTCCGCAGATGTTCGTAGAAAATGTCAGTAAGCAGTGGAAGTCCCCAGCTGCCGGCCCTTCCCTCTCGGCCTTGGACAAGAGGCATTTCAATGTCGCCCAAGATTTGGCGGCCATTCTGGAGGTGCCAACCGTGGATGCCCCGGTGGTGGCCCTACACTCGAATTCTTCGATTCCCAGCACGTCAGACGAGGTCCTGCGCCCGGAGGACAAGCGCACGGAGCAAACCTTGCTCAAAGTTCACCAGGCGGCAGCGTGGTCTATCCGGGCCTCCTCATCGGCCTCCTTTTTTGCGCGTTCCGCGCTATTATGGCTACGTATCATCCAGGACATGATCCCAGCAGAGGAGCTCCAGGTTCATCAAGAACTGAACAAAGTCTTTGCCTGTACACAGTTTGCCGCGGATGCCGCCTTGGAGTCTTCCCGCTTCTCTGCCAAATCGCTGGGAGCAGCTGTCTCTGTCCGCCGTCTCCACTGGCTGAGACAGTGGAATGTGGACCACCGCCACAAATGGCGGTTGGCATCTGCGCCATACCAGGCCCCTAACCTCTTCGGAGCACCGCTCGAGCCCCTGCTAATCGAGTCGAAGGACAAGAAAAAGATCCTCCCTTCGCTCTCCCGCAGAGGATACGCGAGGCCTACCCCATATACAAGACGGCCCTTTCGGGCAACCGACCAATCCTATGGTTCCTTTCCTGCCTCAGGTCAGTCTGGGTTCAGAGCCCAGAACTATCAGGGGTTCCGCCAACGACAACCCCAGGATAGGTCCACTAGAGGCAGGGCCTACCGTAGACCCTCTAGAGGGGGTGGAGGTTCAGCTCGGTCCTTCCGCAAGTACCGTTAGCCAGGCTCAGGTCCCGCATGTTGGGGGACGCCTGACCCAGTTTATTGTTGAGTGGGAAAGAATTTCCTCGGATAGATGGGTCCTACAGACCATTTCCGAGGGGTTAAGTTTAGAGTTTATGGCCATCCCACCTAGTTCCTTCATTCGTTGCCCGGTGGCTCGATCACCTTCCAAACGGCTCCTTATGGAGACCGCTATCCAGCACCTGCTGGATATCCGGGCTATCCAACCTGTCCCACTTTCAGAGCAGGGTCAGGGGTTTTATTCCTTGTTATTCCTTGTCCCCAAGTCATCAGGGGGGTGGCGCCCCATACTCGACCTGAAGCGTCTGAACCTTTTTATCAAGTATAGACGCTTCAAGATGCACTCCCTCCAATCCATCCTGGGGTGCATCCGCCCGGGGGACTTCCTAGCCTCCTTAGATCTTACCGAGGCCTACCTGCACGTCCCCATCCACCGGGACCACAGGCAATTCCTCCGCTTTTGCCATGCAGGTAGGCATTTTCAATATAGGGCCCTTCCATTCGGCCTGTCGTCAGCCCCCAGGGTTTTCACTAAAATCCTGGCGGTGGTAGCGGCATATTTGCGCACCATCCCTATCAGAGTGCAATGCTACCTAGACGACATATTAATCCAGGCTAGGTCGAGTTCTCTGGCGGCTACGCATGTCTCCTTTGTCATCCACACGCTTCAGGACTTGGGGTTCTCTGTGAACCTCGACAAGAGCATCTTGGTTCCCCATACCTCTATCCTCCACTTGGGTGCCCTGGTGGACACTGTGGAAGGCAGGGTCTACCTCTCCCCCGAGAGGTGTGACAGCATCAGGGAGCTAGTACATCAGGTTCTCTCTGCAGACAGGGTCCAGCTAGTCACCCTGTCCTGTCTCTTAGGCAAGATGGTGTCTTGCTTTGCCATTGTTCCGTGGGCCCGCCTCCACTCCCGCTCCCTACAATGGTTCCTGCTGCCCTTTCAAAGGGCGACCCTCAGCTCTTCTACTCGAAGGGTCTCCATTTCATCTGAGGTCCGCCGCTCCTTAGCCTGGTGGCTCTCGGACTCCCTATACGCCGGTTGTCTCTTCCAGGAACCAGAGAGGCTAGTTGTTACAACGGACGCCAGTCTTTCGGGCTGGGGGGCTCATTCCCGGGGTCGTCTGGCACAGGGTCTTTGGTCCCCCTCGGAAGCCTCCGCATCTATCAACTGGCTGGAGCTCAGGGCGGTCTTCTTGGCCCTGAAGGCCTTCCGGGATCTGGTGTTGGGCTGTCACGTGTTGATTCTCACGGACAACACCACCGTGAAGGCCCACATCAACCGCCAGGGAGGGACCAGGTCGCGATCGTTGATGTTGGAGGCTTCCCGCTTGGGCCTGTGGTCGGAGAGGTTTCTCCTCTCGCTCTCAGCAGACCACATATCCGGAGTGGACAACACACAGGCGGACTGGCTCAGCCGGGAGCGAGTCGACCAGTCGGAATGGCAACTTCATCCGTCCATCTT
>JANHGD010007213.1:33151-43368 GCA_027560375.1 Imantodes cenchoa
TCTCATGTATATAAACAATGATATATCTATGTATATTACCAATACATACTTGACAAAAATAAATAAATAAATAAATATGAAAAGATAAGATCTGCAAACACAAAGTTAATTAAGTTAGGTCTCCCAGTGGAGCCGCATGTTCACAAGAATACATATTTGCACGTGTGTGCGCGCACACACAAACAAACACACACACACACGACCCTCAAATGTCAACCAAGAAACAGCATATAGACCCTTCCACACCCTAGGTAAGCTCCCCCCTATAAGAGTCTGCCACTCAGTGGTGGGTTGCTATCGGTTCGCCCTGGTTTGGGAAAACAGGTAGCAGCAGCGGCTGAAGGCTCCGCCCACCCACCCAGATGTCATCATGGACGGTCTGCGCACATGCAGAAGGTTCTGCGCATGTGCAGAAGCGTCGCGCTCATCGCACATGTGTACATGCTCCCGTTCCCGAGCCAGTACAAAGCTAAGTGAAACCCACCACTGCTGCCACTGTATCCCATTTCTCTGCATCCTGCCCCTAAAGGAAAACTGTGTTGTTTTTAGGGATAAATATTTCTTCTTTCCTAACAGCTGTCCGGATCTTATTTTTATTAATTCTTGCACAGCCCCGGCTCAAGTTGGAACCCCAAATTATCCTTATGACAGTACCAATTTCTCAGAAGACTCCAATCTTTGTATTCCCTCCCTATAATACTTTGTCCTATACCACATTTTGTCCTTGATCGACTTGATGCTTAATCTGTCTACCACTCCAGGGGAATACATATTTTCAAGAACATGGAATGAAGAAAATTGTGGCTTGCTTTTTAATTAATGAATCCCTAATGTTAAATAGTTTGGGGCCATATTCTGTAACAGCCACAGAGAGATTGGATACATAGTGATAAACCATCTGTCCAAATGATTTTTCCCCCACCCCACCCATGCTGTGGCTGTTATGCCACAGTCTCCAATTATCTTTTTTTTTCCTGTTTGGGGGGGGGGGATACTTTCTCTTTCCTTTACTGTTCTTCGTGAAACATTTTTTAAATTTTTTTTTAAAGTTTTTGTAGAAAGTTTCCACACAACAAAATCAGCCTCATCTAGGACTACTACATTTAGGCTTAAGAACATGCATTTTTATCAGAGGAAATAGCAGGGAAATAGAAATGGTGGGTGTCTCTCTACTGCCATCTAAGGGTCATCCAGATTTTTGTAGCTCAGATCTGGTTAGGAGCCAGACCAATAACAATCAAATACGTACTGGGGAAAATTAATCAATACAAGCTTCAAAACGTCTCAGACCTCCAGATAAATTGGAACTGTTACATGCTGTTAGAAAATGGAAAGACATTTTAAAACAAGTTACTCTTGTTATTTTCCACTTTGGTTAATTTTAAAGAGTCAGCTACTTTTCCACACTTAAGTTTTGGATCTAACACACTTATTTGGTCAGGGCGCATTACAATATGACAGCATTTGGTTGAGGGAGTGATTAACTACTTTGGTTACCTAGTTTGTCAGTTACTAACTGCAGCATCAGATGGAAATTTATATATATTAATAGACTGCTACAAATTAACACCAAGCCACACGTGCAATTGTAATGGAATAGATTCACCTTTCTGCAAGAGGTATATAGAAACGTGGCTGTCGTGTGAATTTAACAGAAGGATTCAGAGTTATGTTCAATTCCTTTTTCTTGTCCTTGGAGATGGACTTCATTGGCTTAAGTACTATCATCTCTTCAAGTAGGCAAAGCCAAGGAACAGACAAAGCAAGGATTACTGGAACTCTATTTTTACAGAATGTTATAGGATATAATAAACAGAATCTTGACAGCTTGTCAAGAGGTTTCCCTCTGTTTTCTCTTATGCCAATTAAGACAGGATTATCTTGAATTTCTTTCTTACCACCTCTTCTCCCCAAGGCTAAGTTGATAGCTCTTGTATTCCTTCTCCAAGGCTATCTCTGAATTCTACAGGTGTTTATAAACTTTCAGTTTTCACTGAGTTAATCTAGTTTTAGTTCCTTAGCTTTATTTTTCTCCGTACGATTAAAAAAAAACACCTGTTATGTCTGTCTGAAGATTTTAGCTCTTCCCAAAAGATGATGTCTATGTGCAAAGTTGTTGATCTTAACTGAATGAAATCTCTGATTTGGAAAGCTGTACAGGTAATCCTTGATTTAGGATTGGTCACTTAGCAACCATTCAGTATGACAGATCTACTGGGAGGATACTTACCACCCAGATTGAAAGTTCAGATGGTCACACACCCTTGCCTGTGGTTATATGACTGAACTTTGTGTGCCCAGCAACTGGACCACATTTAAGGATGTTTGAAGCACCCCACAGTCACATGACCACATTTCACAATGGTCCCCCCCCTCAAAAAACGGCCTTTACTTCTGGTTTTCTGCAAAACTGTACCTATAGCAAGCCATTGCTTTGCTTGATGACCGCAATGGTTGCTTAATGCTGCTGCAAAAGACATCATGAAACTGGGTCAGATGTGTGACTGATCTGTTTACAACCATCACAACTTATATTTGTGATGGATAGATCACATTACTGTTATAAGTCAAGGACGGACTGTGTTCCAGATCAGGCTTAAAGTTCCCAGATTTGTTTACCACATATATTGGTACACATTTTCCATTCTTATCCAAAGCATGCTCTTAACATTTTCCCTGGCACTCACAGTCATCAATTTTCAAAAGTTCAAACTATGTAGCCCCAGCTTTTATTCTAATGATGTTCCTCCATTGTTTTGACAGCTCCATTGTTTTAATGCCTTGCAGAGCCAATAAGAGTTACAATTAACAAGTCTCTGCTGTATTTCACTCAGCCAAGATGTGTGGTACCTTCAACCTGATGAAATGATACTGCATCAGGTATTCAAATATGTTCTATAAATTTAAATGGGAGGATACAAAAACTATTGGAAGTCTGCTGCTTATCACTTCTTGGTGATAAGAAGAAACCCATTTCCAAGATCTGCACATATGGAAAACATGCATCACTGTAACACATAATATGGTTTGTAGCATTTTGGTTTAGCGCAATGTGCAAATCCATCCCTTTGAATTTATCAATCATGCCTTGCAGTTTTGTCAGGCTTCTATAAATGTGCACATTGCTAACCTGGAAAGCTGTCACAAGATCCAGTTATTCTATTCCATAGAAAATAATTAAATGAATGTTTCATTGCAGTCTCAGACCAAAATACAAACTAAAAATACCATTGATAAAACACAGAATAATATATAAAATAATAAGGAATCAGTGTACTTATATATTTTTAAAAAAAACATAAAATCCAATAGCTAATTCAAACCAATTCTGTTACCAACTACAAGAATGTTGCCGCATGTTAAGTCCTTATAGCTATAAAAATGCTATAAATTTAAACTATCAGCTAAATCATTTTGAATATAAAGTACAATTACATGGTTTGGGATTTTTTTCTAATACAGACTGAATTCATCTTTGCTGAGAGTCAGACTAAAGCAGAAATGATTGTGTACAATTATCTCAGTCTATCTGATTTGCACAGGAAAAACCCGTAGAGGATTGAAGTGTTACAGTGTTTACCCTCTAAAAATGAGGAAGAAAAAGCATAAAAACAAGCTGTAAGAAATGCCCATTGATACTTGCAACAAGGAAGTCAGAATAGATCAGCTTCTGGAAAGCATCTCAGGGTTTCTTTGTTGGAAAAGTCAATAAAGCTTTGACATTTGGCCTAAATTATTCAGTGATGGGTTCTAACTTCCATCGCTACTGTTCACGTGCGCATGTGGGGTGGCCACCGTGGTGCATAGAACCAGGCTGTACCAGTAGCAACCCACCACTGTTCTGTGATTCTATATCCTAAATTCACTATTTGATGACATCTTTTACTTTTTTAAGTCCTAAGGATAATAGATGTTCATGTAATCTGTATGAAAACATTTTTTTTATAAAGCTCTTCCCCTGCTTTGACCTATTATTGTCAAATGATATTAATGAGAGCCATCCAACTGGAGCTAAATTAAGCCTTATCTGAACAAATAAAACAACTGGACAAACTTTAGCTTCAGTTGTCAGCATCCCAGCTTCTAATCTCAGAGCCACACTGTGGACTCTGCAGTCTAAAAAAAGAGAGAGATAATAAAAAGACTGATTGCATTCTTTCAAGGGACTCAAGGTTAGGATAATTGCCTAATTGCACCCCATGTAGTAATTGTGCAATTGGCTTTGCTACAAATTTCTTTTTTTGTATCCACTGAAATCTTAAAATTGCTGTGGAATTTGGAGGACTATGTAATAATGATATGGAGAAAATGGAAAAATGAATCCTAGATATTCGAAACGTTTAACTTTGTTAGGTTATGGATATCTATATGCCACCTGGGAATTTTATACTGCTGTACAAGGACTTTTTTAAAAAAAATAATCAATTCTTTTTTAATGTGTTGAGCAAAGCCTTAATCACTCTCCTAAGCCAATTTGGTTTTAATGACAATATAGCAGCATTATCAGCATAAAGCAACATAAGTATCCATTTATCTCCCAGTTTGAGTTTTGTAGATCTTTCTTGGAGTCTTGAAGAAAATATATCTCTGTGGTTGCTAGGACTTGAAAATGATTTGATGGCACATAATCACCATCAGAGTAACATAAAGTACTTCTTTGTCCAAATAGAAATATGTCATTTTTCTTGCAAAATTTGGAATCACCAAATCCTAATAATTTCCTGTATGACTCAACACTTTTCAAGACCACTTTTGTTGTAAACAATAGAGCAAGCAGTAAAAATGGCTGCTTGAAAGGTATACAATAATATGCTATTTTAACAAATACTAGGGGATAGAGATTTGATTCTTAGAATTCAATCATGCTCCTAAATTTGTTCAATTTGCCTTATGCTTGTCGGTTAGAGTCCTTGATTATTATCTTGCTTTTCAGCATTCAGAAAGTTATAGAATCTTAAATTTGCAAGGAGCCGTTGAAACTGAGTGTAACACTTCGTTCTGTGTAAGACTTCAAATTAAAGTATCCATGAGAGATAATGATCTAGCATCCATCAATCAGAATACTTTAATTTCAATTCATGGTTAAAGCAGGAGAATAAACTTCATGGCCTTAAAATCCTTTCTAACTGGGTGATTCTATGCTGGCTGCCCAGTGTCTGATTAAACTCATTTAGAGAAAGGGAACCAGTAACCTCTCTGAGCAATTGATTCCACTCTTGAATTTATCTTACTGTTTTTTAGTTTTTACTAATATTAAATTTAAACCTAAATCCATTATTATATGTTGAAGAGAATTTTTTTTTTTACTCTTTCAGGCATTGAAAGATCTCTTTGTCAAGGCTAAATGTGTCAATCTCTTTCAGTCTTTTTTCATAGGATTCTGTTTCCTATCATCCTCAATGACTTTCTCTAAACCTATTCTAGTTACTCTGAGATATAAGATACAATGCCAAGATATGTTTGAAGTGAAACTTTATTATGATTAGAAACCATATTTCTGTTCTGTTCCATTTTGCCCAACATGAAAGATAAAGTGAAACTTTGTTATAATTATTATTAGAACTATATGTTATGTTACTGCAGCCTACAATTATATCTGTGGGGATTTTTACAGCCATATTATAGTAGTGATTCATAATCAATTCACAACAACCAAAAACATTTTTCTTAAAAGAACTATTGTCCAATAGTTTAACTTTGCATTCTGTATCTATGCATTTGATAACTCTTTCCTAAGTGAAGAATTTTCTATATGTGTAAAATTTATTTTGTTGGCTCATTCTCTTTTCCATTAAAATCATCTTGTCTTCTAAGGCAGTGGCCCTCAACATTTTGGGCACCAGGAACTGGTTCTGTGGAGAAAGGATTTTCTGCAGACTGGAGTAGGTGTGGTTTCACGTGCTGCCTGAATCCCACAGATGGGGCTTCACTTGCTTGCACAGCCCAGTTTCTGGCATGCCGCAGACTGGGGCTGGACCACGGATTGGGGGTTAGGGAGCCCTGTTCTAAGGCAAGGGTTCCCAACCTTTTGGAGCTCAGGGACCACTACATTCATAATTTTAAATCTCATGGACCATTAATAGGATCTGCGACCGGTAAGATCCCACAGGGTGGGCCTCCTCCGGGTTCCATCAGCCAAACAATGCCGGCTGGTGGGACCATGGGGGAGAGCCTTCTCTGTGATGGCCCCAACATTGTGGAACACCTTCTACCGGAGATCCGGACCTCCCCCTCCCTCCTGGCCTTCCATAAAGCTATCAAGACCTGGCTCTGCCGGCAGGCTTGGGGGAGTGGGATAGGGTAAGATATTAGATGTCCCACCCCCTTCTCATATTGAATGAATGTATGTTAGTGTTGTATTAATTATTATGGAATTTTTAAATATTGCATGTGATACTGTTTTTATTATTGTTGCATTTTATATTGTTTTTACCCATTGTAGTATTTTACGTTGTTTCCTACTTTTGGACGCTGCCCAGAGTTCTCCGGGAGTTGAGCGGCCTATAAATATGACAAACAAACAAACAAACAAACAACCAGTAGAGAGAAAGCAGAACTGCTTACTTCATTCTTTGCATCAGTCTTCATGCAAAAAGATAATACAACCCAACATTAAAAAAAAAACCCAAATCTGCAAAAACCTAGAATCAAGCAAAGTTATTACCAGAAGCCAACATGAGTTTGCCAAAAACAGATCATGCCAAACAAATCTTTGACAAAGTGACTAAATTAGTAGATCAGCGAAATGCTGTGGTCATATAATATACTTAGATTTCAGCAAGGCATTTGATAAAGTAAAATACAACATCCTCCTTGGAAAGCTAAACAAAAATGTGGGATAGACTGGACCACCACCAGATGGATTTGTAACTGGCTGACAAACTGTACTCAACCAGTAGTCTTTAATGGAACTAAATCCACATGGAGGGAAGTAGGCAATGCAGTTTTAGGCCCAGTACTCTTCAGTATCTCCAATATCTTCAATATCTTCATCAATGATTTGGATGCAAGAATAGAAGGTGAACTCATCTAATTTGCAGACAATACTAAGCTAGCAGGAATAGTTAACACTCTAGAAGATAGACTCAAAATCCAGAAGGATCTCAACATACTTGAACATTGGTCTCTCTCACAAATTGAAATTAAATGTGGATAAAAGTAAGATTTTATGCAAAGGCAAGAAAAACTATTTGTACAGGTACAGACAGGGCGAAACTTGGCTCAATACCAGTAACTCCTGGCGTCCTAGTAGACAATCACTTAAATATGAGCCAACAGTGTGTAGCAGCTGCCAAAAAAGCCAATGCAATCCTAGGCTGCATTAATAGATATTGATATAATCAATATCACATGAAATATTAGTACCACTTTACAAAGTCTTAGTAAAAGCACACTTGGAGTTCCTCATCCAATCTTGGTCACCACAACATTAAAAAGATGTTGAGACACTGGAAAGAGTGCAGAGAAGAGCAGCAAAGAAAAGCAGCAAAGAAAGATAGAGGCTAAAACTTATGAAAACCGATGGTAGGAATTGGGTATGTCTAGTCTACTGAAAAGAAGGACTAGGGGAGACATGATAGCAGTGGCTACCACAAAGATGAGGGGATTAAGTTAGATGGCAGAAGGCAAGACAAGAACCAACGAATGGAAAACTAATCAAGGAGAGAAGCAATCTAGAACTAAAAAGAAATTTTCTGACAGTAAGAACAATAAACCCACAACTTTCAGAAGTTGTGGGTGTCTCATCACTGGAGGCTTTTAAGAAGAGATTGGACAGCCACTTGTCTGAAATAGTATAGGGCCGTGATGGCGAACCTATGGCACGCGTGCCACAGGTGACACGCAGAGTCCTCTCTGTGGGCATGCCAGCCCAGCCCAGCTCCACCGTGCATGCTAACTCGCCTCCCGCTGGCTAGTTGCTCTTCGGGTCTCTGTCACACATGCGTAGGGGGTGGGGCGCATGCAGGGGATGCTCACATTGCATTTTGGAGGTTCGCCTTTGTGGGTGCTGCTGGACATGACTCCGCCCCGAGACACTGGCCTGAGTGCGGGGGGCCCTCGCAAAGAGGCTGCTGCGGCAGGCCGTTTGTGCCGGCAAAGGGGCTGTGGGTGCAGGCTGTTCGCACTGATTCTGGGAAGCTCACACAATAAAAATAACATCAAATAACAAACTCAAAATTGAGTTCTATTATCGGCCGCAGAGGGCTTTCCAGCAGGCATTTGAAGTCGAAACGGAGGCCAGGGTGATGAGTGTGAGTGGCGGCAAGTGGCCGCAGAAGAAGTGGGCCAGCAGCGGGCTCCTGCTGGGTGGGGCTGTCGGTGCCACTGCCATGAGGTGAGTCAATAATTAGAATCCTCCAAAATTAGGGCCTAGTCATTTTTTCGGGGGTCAAAAGAAAATAAGACCCGGACTTCTTTTGGGAGAAACATGGAAGACTCAAGAGCAGGGCTGTCAAACTCCCAGCCCACAGGCCGGATGCGTCATACATTGGCCACGCCCACACCTAGTTTAGCGAAGGGGGGAGAAGTCCCGATATGTCATGTGACAATGCGAGTTTGACACCCCTGCTCTAGAGTATTTACAATGCCTGATTGCATATAAACCTCTTATGGTTCAAATTATTATGTAATTGTTTGCCACATATTCAGCCAGATGTTCAGACCGGATTTGGCATTGTTGTCTGCCTATCAAGTCCTTCTCAGGACCTGGGATAGGTGGATGTGGATATTTGTTGTGGATGATGTTTACAGATACTGTCTCAGGATGTAAACTGATCAAAGTAAAGCTGCCTTTTGCAATTGATGTGGTGAATTTGTCAATGCCGATGGTGTTCAAGTGGTGCTCCAATTACTCCAGTAGCTAACAGATGTCCCACTGTTCTTTCAGCCTCTTTGCAGAGGAGGCACTTGTTATCTGTCACTAATCTTCTCAATTCTGGTTTATTGTATTATTATTAATTATTGTTGTAAGCCATCTAGAGTAGCCCCATAGCAAGATAGGCAGCAAATAAATTTAATAAATAAATGCTGTGAATCTTGTTTAAGTTGGTTAAAAGGTATTCTAATCTTACAACACTTTTAAAAATATTAAGTATGAAAATCTTAATGAAACTATCAATAATGGAGGCAAAGCCATAGAATTACAAATCAAAGTCCAGTCTCAGATCTTATTAATATTGTGGGCTGTTTTCAGCTGTAACATTCTTCAATGAAGCAGAGGCTGAATGTAATTACATATTATGAGTATCAAAATAATGTTAGTTTTCTCCAGTTTAAACCCACTTAGAATTGTAACTATAAAATACATTAAAAAGCAATGGACATGAGAAGGGAGACATAAGTAAAACCAGGAAGCAGAAATAAATATAATATATGCCCCAATTTGTTTTTGTGCATATTGGGCTCTTTTCCATTGAAAATACTATCGTTTATTTTCTCATAAGATTCCCCCCCCCCACGTGTTGCAATCTCTTTAATAATACTGTTTCGCCTTCCTTAATTCAGTGTTCTCCAATGTGACTATTGACTTCCAAGAATTGATGGGACTATCCAAAGAATTGATGTTATTATATGTAGTACTGTTAAAGTAGTATTTATTTATCTTATTTTCATATAATAAATCCTCGGGGGTTGATGAACAATTTGAAACCTCATAAAGGGGTTAATGAGCTGAAGAGTTTGGGGACTGTTGCCTTAATTACTTAAGAAGCTTATAAACTTAAGCAGGCTTGGGACACTTTCGGTCTTTGGGCTTTATTAGGTCTTTGAGGACTTTCCATTCAGCCATAAAGAAGTTGGTGGAGGCTCTTCCGTGAATTTGCTCACCAGAGGTCATCAGCTAGAGATACTGGAAAGATTTTAGAAAAGACTCTCTTTCAATAACAAGGTTTCAATAACTACATTACAGAAAGCTATGGTCTGCTTAACTATACTCTGAGGAATAAATTGCAATTGTCTACCGTATTTTTCAGAGTATAAGACGCCCCTTTTTCCTCCCTAAAAGAGGCTGAAAATGTGGGTGCATCTTATACTCTGAATGTAGCTTTTTCAAAGCTTTTTTCCCAGCCCTAATGAGGTGCTAACCATCTTCCTAACTCTTACCGGCTTGCAGGCTTTTTCATTGTTGCTCTCTCCGAAGAATGTTTTTCCAGCCCTAAGTCTTTGCAGGCTTTTTTTCATTGCTCTACTTGCTCTGAATAAGTTTCTTTCCAGCCCTA
>JANHGD010007214.1:5213-19365 GCA_027560375.1 Imantodes cenchoa
TGTTTCAATATTGTATGGACTTGTTATTTTGTTTATCATTTTTAGTTTAGTAAAATATTTTTTGATCACTAAACGAACTTTGATTTGTCTCTGAGTATCAAGCTGTAACCACATACTAGTGTTGAAGATTGATTATAGCCACCATATCCTTACAATTGTAATGGAGATTATACCAACAGACAAACAGAACACTAAAGTCTTTCTGAATGAAGCACTGGATTTAAATGATGGTGATGTAGCAAAGTGGACACCTGCAGACTCCCACAAATGGCCCAAATTACTTAAGTGGAACTATGTAGAGGAAAAGCAATTGGTTGACCATTCAACACTTGACTTGCCAAATGGTATGTTATATGTTCAACTTTGTATGAAGGGAACAAAAAACAGCTGCCTTTTCAATAGTAAAGTGTAGAGGGGAAAAAATTACCACTTGCCAAAGGCTTTTTAATATTGACAAATGAAGTGGAATTACCTTGCTGAGCATATGCAAGTGTGGGGGTGGAAGTAGTAATTTGTGAGGGTATAAAGGTAGGAATTTAACATTTGAGGTTGCTTCTATCAGCAATATACCAAAATTACCACAGCAAAGAAGAAAAATAGAATGGCAGAAAAGGAGATCTTTCAATATCCCCACATTCTTCCTCGAAGATACATAAAATTATCCATCATATATAAAAACTGGGATAAATAAGTGACAACAGAGCATCTTGATTCATGTGTTGTAAAACTATTCCGTTTGTTATACATTCTCAATTTCAAGAAAATTGTTTATAAAGAAAATTACATGAAGTGCTTTGTAATTACAGTATGATAATTGTTAAATCTTGGTAAAACAAACAAAGCTACTGTCTTGAATAGGCTATCTATAAACAGCACTCTCCTTTGCATTGTCTCTCTCTCTCTCTTCTGCTTTTATTCACTAGAAGTTATTCTTGAATCAATATTTACACGATTAGACTTTGAGAAGGGGATACCAGTTTGATTACACAAGCAACAAATTATATATTTGCAAAGGATGGAAGGCAAACAATTAACATCTTTTGGCGTACTAGTGATGTATAAAAGGATAAAACACTGCAATAACACCATTAAATGACAGAATGCAGCAATAATAAAATAAAAGTGCACATTTAGTTGAATGCCATAATTTAGTGCCTTAGTAAAGAATTTATATCTTGTGACAAACGCTAGCTTGTTTTTAGACATTTTGACTCTGTTTTATGTCCCCCCACTTCTGGAATGTATACATCCAGGAAAATGCAAGATGAACCACTCATATGGTGCATTTAGATCTTAATACTTAATATGTTCCATTGTTGAGTTACAGAATTCATCCCCTTTAATCTGCAGAAACAGAATCTTCTGAAGATTCCATAGCAAATCCAGATGTCTAACAACGTCTTTTTTCTTCATTTTTTATTAGGTGATGTCTTTCTTTTTCATTTGGTTAGTGATCTAATTTTAGCAGCATGAATTTGGAAAACACAAAAGGTTACAGCAATAGTTTTAGGTTAATTTGCCTCCCATCTTGCACTTGGATAGCAATATCACCACAAAAACGTATTGATAGGTTATGTTCCATCAAGTCATTCCTAACCCTAATTACCCATTAATTTTCTCCATGATGATTTATTCTTAACCTGGAATTTCAAGTCTCCCAATGATGCATTCCTAATGCACAGGCAAAGGTCTTTTGTCTATTTTAGCTTTCTGTTTGTGCAGGAATGATTATACTTTAGGTATGTACAAAGTTTTCAAAGGATTGTTTTTCTTTGAATGTTCATGGGAAGCATTCTTTGAAAGCTGTCGTCAATTCCCTGGCAATAATTTCTGTAGTATGGTATTACCTTGCTTTTTCCCACATGTACCATCCTCATCCCTTGAGCAAACCACTGATCTAGCAGATTGAGTTTCCAATCTGTCAATAAAGTTATCAAACTTTGCTCATCTAGAACAAAGTACATAAATAATTGATGGTTTAAAATAATTGCTAAATTATTTAACCATAATTGATAAATAAAATCCACCTCAAACACCTCAGTGGTGGGTTGTTCCCAGTTCAGCCCAATTCTGTGAACCAGTAGCGGCAGTGGGAGGCTCCGCCCACCCGCCCAGGACGCTTCTGCATATGCACAGAAGCATCACATGTGCGCGAACCGTAGCGACAGGTTTTAGAACCCACTACTGATGCAGGTGTCTTAATTTCTTCGAAGAATTGTTACTTGCATGGTCTTTTTATATATGTTCTGATGTTTATCATTCAAAAACAAGTAAAAAATAGAAATTAGATTCGGACTAACTTTTTTAACAGAATGCATAAATCAATATGCATGAGAAAATATTAATAACATTGATTCTAATTCGTCTAGAATCCTTCATCATGATCTTAAATAAATATATTTCTAAAAAGGATTGTCTCATTAAAGATAAATTTAAAAAACTGATGCCATTTTTTTCAAAAGTTTTCAGCATGGCAATATATCAATAGGGCATTATATAAAAAAACATTCCATGGTAGCAATTTCTCACATATTTTCTTCTGAATTCAAGTATGCAACATTTCCAACAAAAAATGTCACAATTATTTTATTCTGGTTTTGTTGTGCACAGTAAGAAAGTGCACAGTAAGAAAATGCACATATATTCCTAAGTCTGAATGACATAATAATTAGCAGTCATGCTTACTACAATTATTATTTGTTTAGGCAAATCCAGGAAAAGTGTTGTTCTTTTAAAATTTCAATACTGAACACATATTTAAGATTCCTCTCTCTTAAATCTGTGCAATAATCAAATCCTCACTTTTGACATACGTCCTTCATTTATTTTCTAAACTAATAAATCATATCTCTTTAGGAAAAGACTGAAGACAAAATGTGCAGATGGAATGTTATGATAGCATGATACTTCAAAGTTTAATTGAGAGCCAGGAAATATTTATATCAATCTTGCATCAATTGTGAGTGACTCTGAAACTGGCCAATTCACCTTCACTGAGGCTCAGCCCCATATATCTGTAATAAAAGGACGACAATAATGTCTTCCCTTAATAAAGTGTTGTTCTCTTATTTGTCTAATTATGGTGAGAACATTCCCTCAGTAACTATTGCTATGTTTCATAGCCCCATGATGTTGATATTGCTTTTGTCTAATCCCCAGTGCATAATAGAGGCCATTTAAAGTTATCTTTAGTTCTTCCAGTTTTAAAGTATCCTGTTACAGTTCATTCTTCCCCAACACCTTTTTTTTTTGGTCATGAACACACTCCATGACACTTCGTGGAAGTGGTGAAATCCAATTTTTTTTAATACTGGTTCTTTGGGCATGGCTTGGTCAGCATGGCATGGTGTGGCTTGGTGGGCATGGCAGGGGAAGGATACTGCAAAATCCCCATTCCCTCCCCGCTCTGGGGCCAGCCAGAGATGGGATTTGCCGGTTCACCGAACTACTCAAAATTTCTGCTACCGGTTCTCTGAACTACTCAAAATTTCCAATGCCGGTTCTCCAGAACCTGCTGGATTTCACCCCTGCTTCATGGGCAACATGAGGTAGTTAGGGTGCAAATCTACCCAGCTACCATTGGTCTCTTAAGTTTCTATGCAAAGTGTCCCCTGCCTTTCAGTTATTGTTTTCTGTGGGGAATTTAGCTTGTTACCATAGGTTGGCTAAGAGATTACAGTACCTCCCCTACAGGTTCAGAGGAGGGATTATATACAAGAAAAGGGCAGAAAACAGTCACAATACTACTTGCAATCCCTCCTCCATGCCTGTGACCTTTTAGATGAACTATTCCTCATCAGAGGATTAGCAATCTTTTGAATGCTCAATCTTTGTCCAAAATTAGCCCAACTCACAAATCACAGGCATGGAAGGAGGGGAACAGCTCTATTAATGTATTAGGAATGCTCCCTCCCACTTCATCCTGTTACCTGTCATAGCTACAGCCTGTCAACCAGAACATTTTAAAGGTGGACTCAGCTCTCTTTATTTCTAACAAGTGCTAGACCTGGGCTTAGAAGTATGGTGTGGAGCACCTCTATACCTGCCATCTGTTATTCAGACAGTTTAAAATTTAGCTAACCTTCTGTCCATCTCCACTCATTACATATTAAGAAAAAAAATCACTAGGGTTTTCTCTCTTCTTGCAGATAATACTTGGTGGGAGAGGAAATGAAGCAAGAGGACTCTATTAATTGTTTCCTTAAATTGCCCTGCATTAAAACAGTAAAGATAGCACCAGTCACCAGTCTCATTATAGTGGCAAAATAGATCCCAGCAGTCAGGGGAACATAACGCTAGCATACCTTTTTGCTAAGTTAAGGACTGGAGGATAGTATGCTAACACCATATGGCTTTACTTTGTATTCTTAAAAGGACTTTTGCAACAATATAGACATGCTAATACAGATCAGAATTTTTATCTTCAAGTGTATTTATTAGTCCAGGCCAAGGTTTTTCTGATGTAGAATGCTTTTTTAAATTATTATTATTTTCAGAACGTTATTAAATTCTTAGAATTACACTACAAACTGTAGAGACAAATTCTTGGATTATGACACTTGTTCAGAAACGATTCGGTTATGATAGTGCCGAATGAGTGGTACTTACAGTACGGCCAGTCCTCAAAGTTCCAACCATAACAGCATCCCCATGGTGACAAGATTGTGATTTGGGGACTCGTCAACTGGCTTGCACTTACAGTGATTGCATTGTCTTGCAGTCATGTGATTGCCATTTGCAACATTCCCTATTGGCTTCTGCAAGGAAAATCTATGGTGAAGCCAGGAGGGAAGTTCATAAATCACTCCTGTAAGACATTCCTGCCATTTTTCCTCTCCTGAGGAACTCTGCTATGGGAAATGAGATCCCAGGAATCTGATACTCCTTTGCATCTCTGCCCACCTGCACTGTTTAGCATGTGCCCACCTGCAGCACCCTTCCAGCCCACATTTTATAGCACTCCCCTGCACTCCATAGCACATGTCTACCAGCAGCAACCACCTCACCTGCCCATAGTCCTTGGTTGTCCTCATGCAACTTTCCTGGGACACCTGCTTCTTACTGCTTAATGGACTGGGCAGTTCTGGAGTTATAATGGCCATCAGGACTGCATACATTAGTGGCCAATATATATAAAATGTGAGCAAACTCCACCCCCTACAATCACTGATGATATTACCTAATTTGGTAATGAAATATCAACAGCAAAACAGCAAAGCCCAGAGAGCACCAAAGACCCCACAGTTCACCCCTGAGCTACAAATATTCTCTTCTATTGGCAATCAGGACTTCCAGGATTGCGATCATTAAGTGATGTGATCACATGATATTTACAACCATATTGTTGAGTGACAGAAATCCTGGTCCCAGCTGCCACTGTAAACTGAGGGTTACCTATATTCCTTTGTACATTTGTGTAGCATTTGCTGGGGCAAAGAAGGACAACATGTGATGAAAACAAATATTGTACAGAAGGACATTGGGTCATGGCACAGCAATGCTGAGACCATCAGTCTGATTCCCTCCTCCCCTCATACACAACCCCATGGATTTTGAAAGTTGCATTATCCTGTAATAGAAATACAAAGAAATCATAATCACCATTAAACTATAAAAGAACCTTTTCAGGTTCTTAATTCTGAAATAAAAATAAGGGTTTGTAAAAGAATAGGGCTGTCAAAGTCATGGCCCATGGGGCGGATGCATCATGAACTGGCCATGCCCACACACGGTTTAGTGAAGGGGAAAAAAGTCACGATACATCATGTGACGACGCTGTGATGACACAAGTTTGACACCCTTGAGCTAGAAAAAGTATCCCATGGGTCTATTATAAATATATGTGCATGAGTTCTGTGCATCTCATGATGGGATTCATGGTATAAAGGTGACTATAATGGGGCTGTTGAGACTTTGAAAATGGTTGAAAAACACTATGGAACTCACACAAGTAGAGCTGCTCTACATTAAAGCATTCTGAGTTCCCCACCCACCATGAGCTTGGACAAAGATGCCCCTGATTGTTGTAGCATTAGTGGGCTCCTAAATTATGGGAAATGTAGTCAGGTCTGAAAAAGAATTAGGTTTTTTTTCAATTAACAGGAGATAGATGTTTAATCTATGCAGTGCCACCACGCTTCTTCCAAATCATGCTTTCAATATGCATGCTCTAAAAGTGCACTCTGCCCCCCTTCCCCTCAGGCTTAGATACTTATCACTCCTATTGGAAAGAACAGTCCACTGTGATCTGAATCATAGATCATCTTATTTCCTCCTGGGCTCTAATGTATATATTGGAAGCAGAACTGCTAAGTTTATAATTAAGGCAGTTGAGCTAAAAAACCAATATACTGAACTAATTGGAGTACCCTGTAATTTGATGCATTTATCTGACCGCTGACTCTTTGTACTTCCACACATGCATTTTATCACTGCATTTTATCTATTTTATCTTGGAATCAGATCATGTATTTTATTTTTATTTTATTGATATGGCCATGTGACTAATCAATAAATAAACTATTACTTACTTCGAATTTGCACTTTAGAATCTTAGAATTATCAAGCAAATGATAAAGCTTTTGATAAACCAAAACTTTCAAAAACTTCTCAACGGTGAAGCTGAATAACACACCACTGTAAAGTATAGATCTACAGTCCAAGGGGAAAAAATACCAAAATATAATTTGCCATTTGCAGTGAATGGCAGTTTCAGTAAACTTGTAGGCAGTTAGATCTCATTATCTGAATACATTTTTTTTGCACTGAACTTAGGAAAAGATTGCTCCCTCAGTGGCAAACAATTTCAACCACAGTTGTTAATGTTTTGTTTGGATCTCTTCACTAAGTACTTGAGAAAGAGGAAGAGAGGGAGTAGAGAGAAACCAATCAATAAAAAAAAATAACCCAAATTACTAGAAATAGTAGGCCTATTCTGTAATCTTTTCTGACCTCTTTTTATGTCCAACTAGGCACAAACCCATGCTCCCAAGAATGAAAACAAATTTCCAGAAGGCCTTTTATGTTACAATTCAAAACTCTCATTATGTAAATTCAATTTAAAAATAACCAGCGATCACTGTGAAGGTATATTAATTCCAACTGGTCACGTATGTTCCTACCTCCTTATATTTACTGCAGAAAGTCTTTTCCAGACATTACAGAACGCTTCCCATTCCTCTTGGGGAGGGATTTCAGTTTTGCATGGAAAATCAAGATTTATTCCTTGACCTTGCCAGGCGGAGCTGGAGAAAACTCCAGTGTGAAATATTGGAGAGTCAGTGTCAGGCAGCGTAGAAGAATATACAGTGATCCACCTTGGAAGAAAGTAGGATACTTTTACTATTCCCTTTTAGAACACAAGACTTTTTAAACCTGTGGAAATTATACAAAGTTACCCATTTGTAGCTATAGTCATAAAACAGCTGATCAAACATATAAAACAAACAATATGGCTTGTTGTACAATTTGTGTGATTTACAGTTGCAACCCATGTAATTTCTGAGAGTCTCCCAATTGTTGAAACAATAAATTGCCCTGGCCCAGCACCAGAAATAAAACCTGCTCATATCTATGGCCACAGATTATAGATTATTTTGTAAATTAGTTTTATGTCCAGATCCATAAATAAGGAATTATGCACAGTCCCTAGCTTTGTCTTCAAAACACAACCTATATTAACTTCTTGTTCCTTATCTAGAAAAAGATATAAATACCTGTCAAGTAGCAACGCTAGGAATCACAACTACATATTTCTACTTTCTTTGCTAGATATCTGCCAAGGCCTATGCTGCATTCACGCAAGAATACAACACTGTTTTTTATTAGCATCCAGATGCCCCTCACATTATGCCTTCTATTTGCATACATGTCACCTTTTCCAGAAATGAAGCCCCTATGAGACACTTGAATACAAAACTGCTTTGTTGGATCGGTGTTGTTTCGCTACAGCGAAGTGCTGGTTGACATTCTGTTTTGCTCCCTCTCATGTATAGGCTGAATAAATAAGTAATGTAAAGCTTGTAATCTATTTATAATTGGAATAGTATCATGATACACTGCAAAACTAGTTTATGTGAAAAACCATTTTTTTAAAAAAAAAGACACGTAGATAATATAGGATACTTTTGTTATTCCTGAGAGCATAGAATTTTATTCTATATCTGTCATTGATCCTTTAAATTTAAGATGGTTTTCCAGCATGAATCAAAGCATATCCAGCTACAGCCCAATAGTAACATAAGACAGTAATAGGCTATTTCACTGTCAGATTAATTCTATAGCCTATTGTTAAAAAGCCAAAGACTTTATGTAATATATCCGCTTTCAGGAACTCTTTGGTTCATATCAGAACTTGAATAATATAGAAATGAGTACAGCTAGTACAAGATAAAAAATCGATCCAGAGCAGCAGCTGACTTCAAAAACAGTTTATTACTAGAGTTTATGCATTGTGACAGAAACACAGTCGATTCTTTAATGCCATGCATAAAAAGAATTCAAGAGGTGAATAAACTGGGAGATATAGTGGTTTAATGGAATCACCAATACATCAAGCAAAAGGAGAAAGGGGGGAAAATCAAGCTGGAAGTTCACCTTACAGAAACACAACTAGCTTTTGGGCACTTATTAGGACAGTTCTGATTATAAATCAGTTTCTGTACAAGTTGTTTCCAGAATTCTCTTGTGACTAATTCTTGTCTGGAATTAGATTTTAGCACTTAATCAGAAGGCCAGTTCATGTTCACCAGAATGATACAGAAGCCATTTACTTTCCAAGACTACCCAATCAATCTCTCTATCAAACCATTAAAACAGGTATGGTGGGGACAGGAAGGTGTGATTGGCCCTTTTTTTAAAGATTAGTCCTTACTTTGGGATTTTATCACTGTTGAGGAACATTGTCTATCACTTTATTTTCATGGGAGTTAAATCTTACAGCTCTGTATTACTTTGGTAAATGTTGGTAATGAGAGATGGAGGGGTTTGAAAACCACCTATATTCTGCTTTTATATTCTATGTATTCTCCCCTAGTGATATGAATGAAGTGAGCCTACAATTCCATTTTTTGGGGACTCTATAATTCCCCTTTTTTTTACATTAGAGGGAGACTTTGCCCATTTTATGCATAGTATCCCTGTGTTATTTAGAAGCCCGAACAATAGGTCCTTACATTTTCCTGCATTAGTGTTCTCCCTTTGCATGAAAAAAGATTTGGCTAATCAATGTATGAGACACAACATATGAGAGAAGGAAGGAGGTTAGGAAATTTAATCCCACAAACCTCTTCCTCCTCCTTCTCCTCCTCCTCCTCATTTTATCTTGGGAGATCTTTGAACAAGCCCCCCTTTTTTTCAACATCACTCAAATGATGCTAGTTTCAGCAAACTATGTATTTGGTGTGAATGTCTGTGGGGGAAAAATCTGTGTTGAGTAAGGAGCATGAATTGAATGAAAACTTTACTCATGCAGGTAAAAAACAGAAGCTGACACAATGTGAACGCCATTAGTGGGGCTTCATTAGAAAAGTGGCATAGTGAAAGTGCTTGACATCTGAAAGCCCAAATAGAACTTCTGATTACCTTTACTTAAATCTAGGAAAAATACTTCACATAATTTTAACTAGGGTTTATTGAAAAAGATATAGGTCCGTGATGGCGAACCTATGGCACGCATGTCACAGGTGGCATGCAGAGGCTTCTCTGTTGGCACACTAGCCATTGGCCAGCTGAGCTCCACTGCGCATGCCCACTCATACCTCCTGCCGGCCAGCTGATTTTTGGGTCTCTGCAGCCCTGTTGTTTAATCAAAGTGCAGTTGAAACATTATCACTGAATAATGGAGATGAATGCTAAAGAGGAATAAAGCTGCATACAAGGCCAACATAACACCTGTAACAGAGTAGTCATGCATGGGGGGGCGAGCGTGGGTGGGGAGCGGCACCCCCCACAGCCTTTTTTTTGTTCCAGGAGGCTTCAGGGAGGTCTTCTAGGTCCAAAAGGGGCACGGGGTGTATGTGGCGGCCTCCCACATCCCTTTTTTTGTCCCAGGAGGCTCCAGGGAGGCCTGCTAGGCTGAAAACAGGGTTTAGGGGGTTGTACGTGCATGCTCAGGAGGACATGGCGCAAATTGTATTGTATGGATACGTGCTGTCCTGCTTGTGTGCACGCTTCTGGCACGCAAGGACAAAAAAGTTCACCACCACTGTTATAGATAGTTACCTAACTTTAAGTCTTAATTGATTACTCTACAAATTGTACTAAACTTAAAACAGTCAAGGTATGTTTTGCGTTAGAATGATGATGTGTGGATATATTTATGATTCTCTTCTCTAAGCAATGAGATGTTTTATGAGTATGGGGTAGGTGTTATAGAAGTATGGGGCCTTTTCTACTTAGATATGAACAAGTGACATACATGTACATTTGAAACAGAAAAATTCAATGATAATCCAGAATTTGTTACAGGTAGATTAGGGATTGACAATGGGATTGCAAATGTCATCCAAATAGATTTTCCTGCTGATTCAAGGATGGGTATAAAACATGGTGATCCAGCAGCGTCAATAGCTTTATTCTGGTTAATGTTTTTATTCACTATATTATAGGCCTATTTCCTCTTAGGGCTATTGCTGCTATTCATTTGAGAAAAGACTTGTATACTTTGCAAAGTATATGTACATATAGCAAATGCAACCTCTTGATTATGCAAAACATCTAAAGTATTTCAAGAAAAGTCACCAAATTGCTACTGAATCCATCTCTATCTATGACTCGTGTGCAAAGTCAAAAGCTTACTCTCTACTCCTACATATCTAATTGGAAGCCTATGAATTAAATCATAGATACTCAATAAAGGGAGCTAAAATGATAAATAAAGTGTACAAGAACTAATGAGAGACAACACTCTGCTGGGTTTAAATCTGAAAGTTATACAAACTCTTGTCCAGCATGATGAATGCTTTTCAAAAAGTTTTGATTGTGAATCTGGATCAGGGTGGTTTAAGTACTCTTTAAGAATGTACCTGACCGAGTCATTCCAATGGAAGCATATGAGATCTCCAATATCTATGCTGCAATAGGCCATACCACCAGTAAGCAGCAACAAAGAGATTTCAGTATTTTCTTGCTGTCAACCAGTGGTAGCCTGAATGCTGCTCACAGATGGTAGTCATATAGTATATTCTACTTACAAAAAATAGCTAGTATTTGGGCAACTAGGTTCCAAGGAGAAATATATCACTGATTCAGCAATTGATGGTGACAATGATTAGATGTTGGTAATTTATTTCCCTGCCACTTTGACCAGCAGCACATATAAGCAATAATTCACAAATAGGCTTAAAGTACTATATTAAAGACAATTTTATAGGAGCAAGCAATTCTTTTTCTTTGCTAAACATCATAAAGGGATTATAGTATTATGTGGAAGTTGGCAATAGAATATATTTGAGCTTAAAAATGCAGTTTTAATTTAAAAGGGTTAAAACCTTCCGTTGTCTTTTTTTTTTTAAGCATATTTATCTTCATATTCTCTGGATCTGAAAAACTGTTATACATAGCACATTTGACTCTTAACACAGTGCTATATTGCAGCATCTTCATTATTAAATCTGATGAATTTGAGACTTTGATTGAACTAAATTTGACTATGCATTTCATTTTAGACAGAGAAATGAAAGAGGAACTGGACTGCTGAGAAAGCGGCTCTAATTCTATTTTAGCTACAATCTTATAGAGTTTCCTCAGCCCTTTTATCCCCTGAATAAATGCATGATATAGCTGTGATACAGTCAGGTTTACCATCAGACATACTGCCCTTATCTTGAAAGACACATTCCACAAACAGGTGAAATATGTCCGTTGAGAGGCAAAAATAGGTACACATTCTCACCCCTTCCCATATTTTCTAGATTGGTTTACAAATCAGGCTAATTTGTTATTTTTAAGCCATGGTTCATGAAACATGCCATAGATTTGAATTTTAACCTGATCAAATTTAGAAGAGGCTTTAAAAATTGCTTTCCCCTAAGCTTTGAGTTAGAGTGAGCAGCAGATCTCATGTATTTGATTGTTTTTAATTGTTTTCGTTCCAGACTTTGGAGTTTATGTGTATTTTATGACCGTTTTATTCATGATGCCCAGAGTGCTTATACAGTTGGACAGCCTGATAAATTACCAAATAAACAAAATACTGTGCCATGATTTGCTTAATTATAATATGCTGAGAAAACTACACTTGATTGAGTTGATGGATACCAGTGCCACAGTGGTTTGGTTCATTCAGTAAAAAAAGACAAAAAATCCAAACCAGATTGTGGAATCTGGAAGAATACATTATGACTTCCATTCATGGACCCAAAGAACTAAATACTAAGTTCATAGGTTATAAATCATTTTTACAATGTTACTACGTTGTTATTTGCTCCCTTCAGCATGCTCCTATGTGGCCAGCCAATGTTCCCTCCAGCGGGCTAATGGGAGAGCTTCCCAAATAGCAACAAAATATTTATTCCCCATACTTTGTTTCTTTCTCATTATTAAATGGGTGCATTATACTACAATGTGATTTCAATTCACTTTAATGAACTACAGTGAAGACATAATTCTGTGAATTTAGTCACATCTTTACTTGTGGTCCAAAATCTTTCAACTACTTCCTTTCACAGTGGGGTAGGGAGGAGAGTGAGGTTTCCACACACTTGTTCTCTTAATGGATATTACAGCTCATTTTTGTATATGAGCTAAACAAAGTATTACATTTCTTGTAATTATGATATACTGTATATGGTTCTGTTTTAATGATTTAAAATGTCTGAACTAGACTAAATAGCAAGAACACTTAGACTTATATATTGCTCCATAGTGCTTTATAGCACTCTCTAAGCGGTTTACAGTGTCAGCATATTGCCCCCAACAACCTGGGTCCTTATTTTACAAACCTGAAAGATGGAAGATTGAGTCAACATTGAGCGGATCAGGATCGAATTGCTGGCATTTGGCAGAATTTGCCTACAATACTGCATTGTAACCACTGCACCTCAATGGCTCTGGTTCTGGGTCTCATAATTTTATCTGCTTGCTGGTCTTGTGGCTTTCAGGAAACTTAAGTCAATGACACATACTGTACACATTTCATTTATTTGATGTTTGGCACATTTAGGGAAATTATTTCAACACAATGTAATTTTAATTATCAAGTTTTGAAAAACTAAACCAGTGTTAACTCCTCTTTACACAGTTTGATAAATGTGTCACTCAGTTGACTATGACTGTAAAAAGAACTGTTTTTATAGTTCAGAAATCAACTACTTCTCCTTCCATTTATATACACTTTAGAATAAACATTAAAAATGTTTTCCAAACTTTTGTGAATATCGCTGATTTAATAAACCTTTAAACATGAAACATGCACACAATTTGAGCATTTCCCTAAACATGGTTATAACACTTCACATGATTTGAAATGCTGAACAATTTAGTCCCCACAATTTGTTTTGAGATGATTGAAGAGGAGTACAAACTCAGAATAATACATAACATTTCTCCAATAATAGTAACAGACACATAAAATAATGTTACATTGGTGTCTTTATATGTTATACAGTATTTCTTATATTATTATTAATAGAAAAAAATATGCAAGAGCAATAATCTGGTAGTTAATGAGCCATTCATTTAAGTAAGAAATGAAACAGTTTGCATGGTTTCTATACATATGGTACTTTGCTTAGTTTCTAGAAATAAAAATATTAAACTCAGTGTTAGATACTTCAGTAAACATTACCCAAACCCTCTATGTAATAATCCAGTTAAGATCAGTGATATTTGCTATGGTGATACAAAACCTTGAAGAGGGCTTTGCTTCAATGAAAGTTCAAGTGGAACACCATTAAAGCTACTCTGAAAAACAATATACCTAGCTTTCTTCTAAGAGTAAAGGTAAACAGCTTCATTGTTTTTGCATTGCTTTCCTTACAGTTTTTTCTGGCACTTAAAACCCACGGAAGAGGTTTTTATGGACATATGCTGAACTTTTTTCCAGCATATCCAGTCCATCCTAGAATTTTCTTTGTTGGGTTTTTTTTTTTTGAGGAGCTCAAGGTAGTGTACATCATGCTTCCTTCTCTCTCTCTCATTTTTCCATAGAAAA
>JANHGD010007216.1:27249-39934 GCA_027560375.1 Imantodes cenchoa
TCTCTTCTTTGTGGCAACCCCTTAGATATTGGAACACTGCTGTCATGTCCCCCCTAGTCCTTTTTTTCATTAAACTAGACATACCCAGTTCCTGCAACCATTCTTCATATGTTTAAGCCTCCAGTCCCCTAATCATCTTTATAAATCAATATAAATACTTATATTTCATGCTCAATTTCAATAGCTTTCTTCCCTTTGCAGGAAAGTCTTAACCACTATGGTCTGTTTTACTATCATTGGGTGTAACCTCCTTGATTTGCCATCAAAATTCAAACATGAAGGGTACTCTAGAGAATTTGGTCTAGAGATAATTTTAAAGAACTTTTGCAAGGGGAAAATAGGGCTACCAAATCAATTGGCGTGACCTAGCTAGAGAGGAGAAAATCTTTAAGAAAACAGTGGTGCATAGAAATATCTGTAAACAGCTTCCTGCTCTTATGTCTTTATCTGTCTATACATTCATCAATAGACATCACACTCTCCTGTTCCAGTTTCACTTCTGAGTATAGCGCTGAATTAATGTTTCATGCATGTTTCAAAGACTTCTGAGTAATGAGATTTTGTTGGCATATATTCAGTGTAAACTTGAAAGAAAGGAAAAGCAAACATGAGCAAACAGCATTCTCCTTTCACCACCAGATTCATAGCAACTGGTGTCTGAGGCTTCTGCACACAAATATAGTTTTCATTTAATTAGCTCAGGCATTTCTCAAACATCTTTCAATCTTTGTCTCCAAGAAAGCATTAATGATGCATACTAAGAAATGCTTGCACAGGTATGGCTATCAACCTTCATCCACCTGCATACATATTAGGGAGAATGAAATAGATTGTGATACCAGGATTAAACTGCTATTTAATTCTTTTTCTTTCACCTTAGCAACTGGGCAGTCTTACAACAATATTTCAGATTGATTCACAATTATTTCTTTTAGGTCTATAGCCCAGTTTGGCTGAGTGTTAGACAATCAAGTGTTCAATTCATTCTTTGTCCATTTATATTTGATGGAAAGGAATATCTCGGATAATCTTTGTTAATCTAACCTTCAGGCTTAGAGGCAAGCGGTTCAACCGAATACCCATTTAGAGAAAGCAGACACAACTCTAATGAAGCCTGTGTATTTTCTTCTAAGATTATGCAAATATGAGTCATCTTGGAAGGGGCATTTTCCTTTCTCTCTCACACACTCACGTACACATGAGCAGATAACCAATAGATTATATTGAGTGCTTGCATTAAAAGCAATGACAAATAGAAAACTATCAACAAATTAATCTTTACTGTCAGGTAAAAGAACTGGGATCAATTAAGCTAAGGAATTTGCATATAGAAATCTAAATAAATAATTGTCCTAGCTCACTGAGGCAAGCGGCTCCTAAAATGGTCATTTGCATAGCTGCATGCAAGAGCCATGTATCAAACCTCAGAAAACAAATGACTTTCTTTTGGGGTGCCAGACATTGGAGAACAACCAGAGATAAGTGAGTTCAGTGCATATTTTCTGCCCAGAATGTGCGGCAGTGAGGAGAAGTAGAAATAGCCAAATGAGATGTTTATTTTCTTTTTCCATCTCCCGCTCTTATGTTTGCCATACATACATACATACAAATTTATACACATCATATTCCTACACACTTATTTAATTTGCTTTTTGATAGGGTCACTTTATCTCTCTGATCCTGGGAGGAAAAATCTTGGCAGCTGAATATAAACAGAAGAAAATGTGTATGCCTATGACTGAGTGTAGATCATAGTTCCCCAACCTTTTCAGCTTTGTGGATCAAGGGCAGAGGGGGTGAGGGCTAAGATGTAAGCTTCATTCATTCATTCATTGGCATCCTTCAGTCTCGAAAGACTATGGTATCATGCTCTGGAAAGAATTCCTAAAATGCTGTGTGCAAAGCTGGAGTAACCTTTCCAGTCTATCCTCCATAGGTTAGTATGGAGGATAGACTATTACCCAAGCAGCAGATCCTCCCTCTCCATGTCTCTGAAATAATCCAATAGAATGGCAAAGCCAATACGATTGGTTCCAGCTACATCGCAGCAGTTATCAGAACGAGGCTGTACACACACAAACTGCTTCCGGGACTCCAGCTCCGGATTTTGCCTCAAGGTTTACTCCTGAAGCCTTTTCCAATGATGGATACAGTCCCCAGGCAGTGGAGGTTTGCAGTCAGAGTTTTGCCACTTTCTCTACCATTGTGACATAGAGCCCTCTTTTGCCTTCAAAACCCTTGACCATCTTCTCCTGTAACCCCGGAAAGGGGCCCTTACAAGGTGCTACCAGCCGGGCCAGCTGGACCAAGGTTTTTTAATGAGGTATTACTTCTCCAACAAGATGGTATAACAGATGATGATCTTCCAAGTATTCATGTAAAGCTAAGAACCTTACAAAAGGCAATGATCCATACCAATGCTAACATACTGCATGTTGTATTTTTCAATCAGTGTGGAAATTCATAGAAATGATGGCTTCCTTAATAAAGGGCCTGTCTCCTACCTAAGCATCAGTTTAGTGGATAGGCTTCTAGCTAGCTATTTCTATGTTTCTCAACATCCAACAGATACTTTCATTCTAAATCCAGAGAGGCTGTCAGAGCAGTTGAAATAACATCCTCCATCACACATTATTCATTTTCTTTTATTTGGGCAAATAACAAATATGAGTCATTCAATGAAACAACAACCTTCTGCAAAATCCATGTGGCTGTTTTGGTTTGTTTGTTAAATTTTCCAATGCTTGAAAATCAATTCCATTTATCATCTCTTGCTGACAATTCTTTTGCATATCTTATGGCAATTATTTCTTTGTCAGTCATATTTTAAAGCTAATCAGTTTGCCTAGGCTACATTCAGTGCAATTAAGTATCTACTTCTGAGACCTGAAAGTCACTTACTAGAACCTTTAGGGGAATGGCCAAAATTAACATGTGGTAATGATGAGAGGAGAATCGTGATAAATCTGAAAAATGCTGTTCTTTCCCTCCCTATGATACATTCAGTGCATAGAAATAATAGAGAATCACTGGATGTCACTTACATTTTGTTTATCTAAAAGCAGGATACATATTTAGAGCTTCAAACCTACAGCATTGTAGGAGATTGACATGATTACTCTACATCAAGTGGTACTCCTTCAAAAATGATTCCGAAAAAGGACTTGGACCTCACAGGAACCTACTGCGTTAAAAGCCCAACTTCTACATAGGCTTGGAAGGATCCCCTTCATTTAAGAACTTACCTGTTAAAGCAGAAACACACATTTTTCAGGCTCAAAAAGAAAGGAAACCAGATATTCACTACTATTGCAAAGGAAACCAGGTTTCAGAGTAATGGAACAATATGTAACTTAACTCCATCATCCTCCATCATTCCCAATGTTACAATAATGTCTAAAAGAATGAGACAACATACAAAAGTTATTCTTTTTCTCTTGACCTCTCACTATCTTATCTGTTGTGGCCTGCCAGACGTGGATGATGAGGAGGTTGGGGAGGAACTTGGGCCAGTCCTGCAATCTGGGGAA
Organism: Imantodes cenchoa; assembly: GCA_027560375.1. Lineage (NCBI taxonomy): Eukaryota > Metazoa > Chordata > Lepidosauria > Squamata > Dipsadidae > Imantodes > Imantodes cenchoa. Next base: position 30,780 of record JANHGD010007216.1, read on the forward strand.
GGCACTGATGGATACTCTGCATCAGAAGCAGAGATACAGCTAGGGCCGTCCAACATTTCCCAGCTGCCTTCAGAGTTGGAGAAGAAGAACAGCTGGGGCCTGTTCCAGATGTGCATTTGAGAGAGCTGTCAGGAGAGGAGAACAACTGAGGAACAGGAGCCAACTCGGGGAAAAAGGCACACGTGGATGCTGAATGGCCCCTCCCTGGCTGGGGAATAAATAGAAGCAAAAGGGGAGTGATGCTTGCAGGAGACAACAGTTTGTATTTCTTTCAGAAGATTTGCTTATTGTGCCTCAGAGACTGATTGCCAGGAATTAATTTACAGCTTTACAACTGGAAGCTCTCAGCCTGGCAAGTGTCCAAGGAACTTTACTTTTACAAGTAAAATTACTTTACAAGGCAAATTACTTTACAAGGCAAATTACTTTAACCTTAGACTGTCTACAGTCGACCTCACCCCATTCCTAAGAGATCTGTAAGGGACGTGCATAAGTGTACCATTGTGCCTATTGTCCCTGTCTTACTGTCCTATTGTCCAAATTTACCTGTACATACTTGGCTTTTGTTTATGTTCATACCAATACCTGCTATCTTGTACATTTTTGACAAAATAAATAAATTAAATAAAAATAAATAAACTGATAAGGTCTGATACTGCAATTAACCCTTGGAAGGATTATTGCCTGGAGTTTTCTGTCTGTGAATGCCATGATTTCACAGTAGCTAAATAAAGAGGATTTTTTCGGGAGAACAAGTCTGATTCTTGGTTCTTCTAGGGCTGGTCAGAACATTGTCCATGATGAAAACACAGTTTTGCATATCCCCAAAAGAAAGGTTGCAAAATCAGATAATTCTCACCTGAATCCCTTTCAACCCCAACTCCAGCAGGATCTTTACATAATTTGCTGAGAGAACTCCCTGATCAGAATAGGATCTCACAGGTTGCTGACAGGTCTGAAGCATGGAGGAGGAGTATTATAGATCAGGGAGATCCATCCAACAACCTATTCTCCATCTCTAGGCTACATTTGAACATGGGTTTAGCACATTTTCAAGAGTCCTAACTCCGTTTTTAGAAAGAGCCCAACAGGTCACACTAATAGAGAATTTACATATAGTATCCATAATCTGTTCATAAGACTTCTTGAAAAGTCAGTAAACCTAGTATACAAAACATCCACCTACATGTTAATCTTGTTACCTACATGTCACTACATGTTAAGGAGAGTGGCTGTTGAGTTTGTTTGCTTTTCTTCAGTGATGCTTAATGGTAGGAAGCCAAGGAAATCTACCTTAACTTGTTCCATACATAACATCAATGTAAATTACATCAAAAGGAATCTTTTGGCATGCAGTGGTAGAATGTAGATCAGAAACAATGCAATAGTTTTTGTGGGAATACTTTTTTGACAGACAATAGCACAGTAATGCAACCAATTTTCAATGCCATTCATTCACCCAGAAGTCCTGGGGTCCTTTTATTTATGGTTTTGCACAGCAGGGCAACTGATTCCACAAGTGTTAGATAGCAGGTTGCAATCCACCACCAAAATATTTCATTCTCAGGATATTCTGTTACTGAAGCTATTGTGCTTCCTCTGTTCTGCTCTAATATTTCAAGCAAGCACAGAGAAAATTATGCAATTTTGTCTTTGTTTCTGCTCCAGGGAAAAATAACACATTTACATTACTAAATGTAGCTTCTCAGAGAAAAGTGCCCATGTTAAGACAACCAACAGTCTTTGATAGGCAGAAAAAGACTACAGACTACAAAAGGGAAAAAAAACACCCTTCATATACAAAGAATTGAAATAAAGGCAGAAAGAACAAGTGGTTTTAAAAAACAAAACAAAACACAAAACCAAAGCTTCTGTCATTTTGGTTTGAAGCAGACTTTTATCTCACAATTGGAGGCTTTCATTTTGGATATTCCCTTTTCATAGTTTATCAGATGATTTGTGTGACTTGCCTTTGCACTCTTATGTGCTCAGATCTCTCTCATTTCACTGAATCTAGATTGATCTATACATTATACTGGATTCTCTTACATTTCTCTGTCCCAAGAAATAATTTCTAGGGTCAAAACCTCAGTAGACAAGCTGGAACCAGATTCTACAGTTTCAAATAGCCCATATATGATTGTTTTCCCCAATACTGTGAGCTCAAGATGCCTTAGACAGGAAATATTTTTGCAAAAGGAAGCAGTTGATGAAAGCAACATGTAGGAATATGCAACCTGCAAATTAATTTACCTTCTGCTGTTTTATTTTCATATAAATTTCAACATACTTTATCTTGCCGTGTGTTAATTCTATGCATCGCGGCTTTTCACATCTTGACATAGATTTGGTTAACAAAGAAGCTGGAAATAGAAGGATATGCATAATAAACATTTTGCATAATCACTGATTGTATGATCAGCCCAGACATCCCACTACCTGGAAAAACAGTGCTAGAAATCCTCCAAGATACAAGGTTGCACCCATAAATACAAAATAATTCAATTTTGCGTCAGAATGAAGCTCTTCTTCCCTTGTCCACATATCTGCCTACAGTATGCCTTTATCATCAACTTACATTAGTTCCTATGAAATTATCACGGTTCCAAAATGAAACACTCTTGGTAGTGTAGAAAATGACCAAAGATGATGTGGAGTAAGTCAATAGGCACTGCTCCTTTTCTTACTTGTCTCAGTTAACTTTTTTTGAATGCACAATAAATGTATTATAACACATTTTTCAAAGCCAGGAAGGAAGGAGAAAAAAGACCATGAAAATAGAACATCACCTCATCATAAAATACAATATAATTTTGAATAACTTCATCTAATGACCAACCTACCTTCTTTTTTGCCTTCAGAAAAACCCTTGAAAATTTTGGGATGGATTCCTCAACACTGTATTCATCTATTATGGAAGCCATTCATAGGGATTATCTAATCAGATGTTTGAGGGAATTTTTTTAAAACAAGGCACAAGTCAAACATGAATGTACATGGAGTACAGCTAAATTTATACTATTTTACTCTACTAATGTTAATGATATTAAACTAATATTCAGTGGGTCAACATTTTCTGGTTTGTCACTCATATTTTTAATAAATAATTTAAAAAGAAGTCTCATATATTTATTTTAATTTAAATTCAGTTAGGAATGCATCATATGTCTTTTAATTGTTTTATGTTAGAAAGTTTCAAAATTTCAACGATCTACCAATAATAGTAATATGCAATTTACCTTTGCATATTACCAAACAAATGTTGTTTTCCATATATAATTATGGATCTTTAAGTGCATCCACAGCAAACCAAGATTATATCTAATTGATATATGCATAATTCAAATTCCATTCTTAAGTATTTATACCCTGAATCTGATACAAATACATAGGTTATGGGTTCGCATGATCATGTTATGATGTATGTCTTATATTTTGTCTCCTATCTTCAATGAGTCTACAAATTCTAATATTAATAATGCATGAATGGTAATAGGTGCCATGGGTGCAATCTCAAATCATCTGGGGCACCATTTGAATACCAGTCACAAGATCCCATCAGTCAATTACAAAAATCAGTTTTACATGGAGCAACTTGTATCCTGTTACAGTTTCTTTAACACCATCAAAGAAGAACATCTGTCTACCCCAGGTCCTTGGTAAGATCTTGACGGATGGATAAAAATATTGCCGTTATTATTTTCAAGAATAACTGATGCCAAGGTTCAGGAATTACATTGTTGGTCCATAGATCAGATAGGTCATCAATGACAAGTAGCTTGAACATCTGTTAGGAGGGGCAGAGAAAATCATCTGAAAACATTTAAGAATGTTGTTGAGAATTTTCTTGGCAACTGCAGAGTACCAAACCACATTCAGTGGGTTGATAAACTTCTTACAGCATAGACAGCATGGGAGGGATTCAACAGGTGGGTAAATCTGCTCGAAATATCTAGCTGACTGTGTGACAAACCATAATGGTTCTAGAGTTTGCCATCCAGCTTCAATAAGATCTCACAACGATCATATCGCTTGAACAACGTAGTTTATAATTAACTAGCAAATATCAGACAGGATTATTGTTTGATTGTAGAATATATGCTTTGTATGTCAGGGGTCCGATAATACCTACAGTTACAAGGTGACCAGCAGTGTTTGTGTGAATGTTCCTCTCTTAACACTATATATTTCTGGGCTTCCTCCACTTTTAGTAATGGAGGAAAGGCATCCTTATTGCAAACCTCTCCCAATGGTCTTTCTCAGAATGTGAAATAGGGTACCTATGTAGGTTTTTAACTGTTGAAAAAGATTTGAATTGAAAAGACTAACACTGGCAATATCATCTTCTACCACTTGCAACAATAAACTAAATTTAAAGAAGGAACAAAAAAAATTGAAAGAAATTATTAAGCACTTTGAAAATGAGGTAGAAAGCACCGTGTTTCATTCATGAGGAAGAATAAAATTGCCAAGATAATTTTGACAAAGCATTAACACACAGCTACTTAACATGCTGCAATATCCAATATGTTCAAGTACATCTTGGAAATACTCCTATTGAAACATTGAAGAGTTGCAACCAGGTTTGATGGTGATGTTATTAAATTGGATAGTTCATTGATTTGAACCCAAGACTATTTCCTGCAAATTTAAATCACAATTGGCAGCCTCTATTGGGATAAATGCAAATGGTCTTTTCTTAAATACATGCATTTCTAGGTTTGGTTTAAAATTAACTTGTGTTTTATTTTTATTTATCTCACCAGTATTAGTTTACAGGTAACTCAATCTGGTGAATATATCCTCCTCCCATTTTCCCCACAACAATCCTGTGGGGTGAGTTGGGCTGAGAGAGAGAGTGACTGGTCCAAACTAAAAAAAGGCCCTTACCTAAAGAATATTTTAGAATATGCTGGCAGATAGCAAACACAATTTAAACATGGTTGCCTTGGTCATTAATAAGCATACTATGAAATAATGATGCCAATAAAAGTGACATGGTCAACCAAACCATAGTAAAATGATTTATTTTGTTTACATGGGTTATAATAAATATAACCAAAAAATCATTTATCATTTTAGGGGATCTTAGCATTGCACAATTTAAAAATCCTGTATTAATGAAAACAAACACAAATTCTGAGAAACTGAATCAATTAAAGAAAAGCAGTGTTCTGAATTGTTACAGATTATTGCTTTCAGTTTTCATTTCACTAGTGATATAAAATTTCCTGATGTACATTCTGAATAGTCAGAACAAGAATTTGTAAACTATAGAATAGCATCAAGAAAGCTAACACAACCTCTGCATGATTAGCAAATGAATTGCATTAAACAAAGACCCACTGGTATTGCAACTATCTTCCAAAAATAGCTGCCAGTTATTGATGGCTGACTTGCAGATAGATATGTTTGAGAGCAGTGATATGTAACCTGATGTCTAGCAAACAGGGTAGGTTGTAACCTCTATCAGCATAAGACAGTGGGAGATATATGCTACATCAGGAACACTCCAGCTTTCCTCATGCTGACTGCCCTTGAGATGTGTGAACAACAACTATCAGAATTATTATGACATATCTGACTGGAAATCCTGGTATTGAACTGACATCTGGGGGAAGAGCACTCTAGAATATTGAGATTCACCAGCAGATTCCAAACAACAACAACAACAACATTTATGTGAATTACTAAAGATCTTTATATATAGCCTTATATTCTAAGACTCTGTAGACGTTTTGAATGGGTGATTCTCTATGAAAGATATAGAATTGAATCACCCATTTCAATCAAACCTTCAAATTGATTTGAAGCTTTGAATCAAATCAGGTGTCTTTGAATATTTTAGGAGAGATTCAAAGCAATTCAGTTTTGATGAATTATCTGGCCCAGCAGAATCTCAAACATTATTGAAGCTTCTTTCCATGTAGGGACAAAGTTGAGGATGGCTGAGTTCCTTGTGTGATGCATTTTTCTGATATTGACATGAGCAGCCATCCAGTGAAGAATTTTAAATTCAGAAACCATGCCTCTCAGTATATTTGGAATATTGTTCTTCAGCTATCCTATTATTTTTAGGCAGTTTTTTCTAATGGAAGAGAGAGCAAAGAGGGATTTATTCAATGTGTGAGTCTGAGAAATTGTGCATGCTGTTAGATTTAAAGTACATCTATTCCCCCCCACACACACACACACATCTCTTTCTCTGTGTGTATACATGTGAAATAATATGAAATAGTAGTATCACAATAGTGAGACTTTTTGCACTTTTTAAAATGTTTCACAAGGAGTATAAAATCCACCCTTTCCATAAGGGGCTAAAATTGCTAATCAGCCATATTAATAACTCTGTCAAGCCATTACAACATAGCATTAAAGGAAGTGTTTTTTCTAATTTAATATTATATTTTGTAAGTTGCTGAGAATCCATTAAATCAATGAATTTAATGAAATGTCTCTTTCTTAAAGGTTGTAAAAATATATTAAGTACTGCAACCGTTGAAAGTATATGGTTTAAATTTTGAAGGGATAATGACCTCTAAAAGGTCTATTATTCCTGTCATTTGTATTCCAATTTGCGAAAATAAAAAGCTACCCCAAACATTTTGCTGTTTAACTATTATGCCATAAAGCTGAATCTTTAATTGACTTATCAACTCTTAAAACAATTCAGAATCAAATCTTATGCCTTCAAAGTTCAAATTATAATTGAAATCGTTTTGTTTCACCTGGAAATCTCAAATGAGAACCAGATTTTGGCTGATACTGCTGGTATATTCAGTTACATGCATACCATATTTCTGACTTAACTTTCTATAACTTGAATACATAAAAGCAAATATTCTGTATTTTGGTTTTAGTTAAGCCATTGGTTTAACTGTATATAGACACACTTGGAATTTTTGGAAATACATTGCCAAACTTCTTTTGAAATTAATTTCTTAAAATCTTAGATCCATGATATTTATATTAAATCATTAATGAAGGCAAAAGGCATTGTTATCTTTTTTTCTGAATGTGTACTTTTATCATATTAAAACAAATAAATAATATCCAAAGATTACAATAAATTCAGCATATCATCCTATTCACACAATCAAATAATTAATCCATTTACAATGTATAGTAAATTATTAAGAGATTTATCTTAATTAAATGCAAGACAGAATGACTGCATTGCCCATTTCATAGAATGAAATAAGTCAAGTTTAAACTTTTTCTAATATATAAGTCACTTTATTCATACCTTATGTTTGACAGATATTTGTGATCAGATAACTTGAAATAACACCATCTTCTCTCCCAAATTGTTAAATAATCTTGGATGAATTTCTTTCTCGGTGTATATCCCTGGGATAGGTTTATATAGATAAAATCATTCTCCCAATAACTGGAATTATCTATATAGCAGCTTTTTAAACAACTTTTCTATCACTTTCCAGAAGCCTGCCTCTCTAAAATTTTAACAAGGAATTTATTATTTTAACACCCAGGTGTTATAATGCTGCTAGTTTGGAGATCCACTAATATAGTGTCAGTAGATATCAAGGTCAGACTTAGAATAAGGTAAAAGCTTTTTATTTTAGCTCGCAAGCTTTTTCTTCCCAGAAACCTTTTGGTTTCCAATGCTTTCTCTAGGCCATTTTCTATATTTGATTAATTATTAATCTTATCCAATAATTAAACTATAGATGAAACGCTTTTTTCTATGTTTGTGCATATGTTCTGGAAAGTATCTGAAGGAAAAGTTCATATATAGTTCTCATATTTGGATTGTCTTTCATGTTCTTTGATGTTATTGAATATTCCTGTTTTTATACCTGAAAACTTTTAAAAAATGAAGACCCTCCAAAGTCCTGCATGGATGATTCATCCTGCAACTTTGAAAGTCATGCAGCATGTTTTCATGAATGCTTTATTCCCCCCCCCCCTTCTCCCCATGCTTTGGTCAATATGGAGAAAAACAAATTGGTTCAGATTATTTTTTCCAAGGATAACATTTCATTGAAATTTTCATGGGTGGAGAATAGGTTTCTTGCCTTACCTGATTTATGAGATGGCTGAGAGTTTTATATGAATGTCCTGACTTCTATTCTGCAAACATTTCTTTGCTAGCCTACACAATTCAAAGTCAAACATAATTACTCTTGACTTCAAAAGAGCAAACTTCCAAAAAATGAGAGGATTGGAAAAAGAAAGTTGAAAGTGGGAGTCCAGAAGGTCAAATCTTTTCAAAAGCTTAGAGATTATTTAAAATTGCTCTGGTAGAATATATACGCCACATTAGAAAAGGTGGCCCAAAGTTGGAGAGGACATCAGAGAGATTAACAAGCAGGATCAGCAAAACTATTGGAGGCAAGTAATCATTTAGAGGCAAGAAATTGGGGGAGGCAAGCATAAAAGATTTGGAGAAGCATAGGGTAAAAACATTAAGACAGAGAAAAAGTAGAAAGAAAATATTTTTAAATTGGGAAACTAGTTTAGGAAGGCTGTTTAGTTTCTGGAAATTACTGGGAAATTTGCAGAGAACTGCAAGTTATTGCTTCTTTCTTCACTGCTGAGGATAAAGGATACATGCGGCCCCTCCTCAAGAAGCCTTCCCTGGACCCAGCAGTGTTATCGAATTATCGTCCGGTCTCCAACCTTCACTTTGTTGCGAAGGTTGTTGAGAGTGTGGTTGCACGACAGTTCCCTCAGCACCTGGAGGAAATGTCGTATCTAGATCCATTCCAGTTGGCCTTCAGGCCAGGTTACAGCACAGAAACGGCATTGATCGCATTGGTTGATGATCTCTGGAGGGCTCGGGACAGAGAATGTTCCTCTGTCCTGGTCCTGTTAGATCTCTTAGCGCTTTTGATACCATCAACCATGGTATCATGCTGCACCGGTTGGAGGGGTTGGGGGTGGGAGGCACCGTTTTGCGGTGGTTCTCCTCCTTCCTCTCCGACCGGTTACAGTCAGTGTTGGCAGGGGGGCAGAGGTCGACCCAAGGCCCCGCATATGTGGAGTGCCGCAGGGATCAGTCCTCTTGCCCCTTCTGTTCAACATTTATGTGAAGCCGCTGGGCGAGATCATCCTTGGTTTTGGGGTGAAGTACCACCAGTACGCTGATGACACCCAGCTGTACATCTCCACCCCAGACCACCCCAACGATG
>JANHGD010007218.1:15670-29153 GCA_027560375.1 Imantodes cenchoa
CAAAATAAGCCACGCCTACATAGTGGTAGTAAAAAAAGTAGGAACCCGCCCCTGGTTGGTGCGCATGCGTGGGAGTCATGCACGGGCAGTGTGGCGCATGCGGGGGGGTCACATGTGCATGAGCAGGGATGAGCCACTCGGGGGTAGGTCATGCACACATTGCATCATGGGTGCAGGCACGCGCTTTTGGCACATGACGACAAAAAGGTTATTCATCACTGGCCTATGTGATGGTAGGGAGAAAATATAAAGTAACATATTCAAAATGGTAAAAGTAGCTCTTCCTGAGTTGTAGATCAAGTATATCCGTGTTCAGCAAATTGGCAAATTAATTGTTGCCAATATGAAGCAATACCAAGCAATAGCAATACTATTTTAAATACTTAAAATGATATTTTTTATCTCTTTGGGAATGGAATTTCACTCCACAAAGAATGCAGTTTCATCATGCAGAGTAATTTTTGCCTACTTACAATATCTGTGAAGACTCCAGGTCTCATCAAATTGACCATCTTAGCTACATGATAAACATCCACACAACTTTCATTTTCTAGCTGATGCATAAGTGTTGTTAAAGCACAGAAGGTACCCGCTGTCACTCCTCCATGCCTTATGGGGTAAAAAATACATGAATGTACATCTAGAAAAAGGACACGCTTTACATTTTGATAAAACACACAACTGCTTAATAAAAATATCATTTAGGACTTCTTAAAAGGGTAGATAATCAATCAAATGTGATTTATTTATGATCAACTACTGATTCTAATCACTATTAGATAAGCATATACATGAAAAAGAAATCTATTAAAGGGTTCACATTCTCTTATTTAAGAGCATCCTTAGTTGCCACTTGACTTGTTTGAGTGTTGCAGTTCTTACGAAACATAAAAATATAAAAAAGTGATGTACAACCACTATTTTTGGACCTTTTAATAACTGGGTTATTATACACCTGTAAATCTCTTGCCTTCTACTCCAGAACTATGCTTGCTGTTCTACCATCTCTCTTTTTTCCTTTTTCCTATTTCTCAAAATCATTTCTTGTATGCATTTCTTAGATCTATTTTGAAGCTGAATTAATGTTTTTGAGTTGACATCACAGTTAACTTTTCTGTGTCACTACATATTTTATTATTATCCTTTTAAGTAGTTTTATATGTATGCTGTTTTAAATGTGCAAATATAGCAAATAGACCATGTAAATACATTTCATTGCCTTAAATTACAGAGGATAGCGTTAGGGCACCTGATTAGAAAGTGGGAGGCCATGAGTTCTAGTCCCACCTTAGCTAGGAATGACTTTGGGCCAGTCACTCTCTCTCAGCCCAACCCTCCTCACAGGGTGGTTGTTGTGGGAAAAATAGGAGGAGGAAGGAGGAACTCAAGGTATGCTCAGCACCTTTAGTTATTTGTAAAAATCATAAAGGCAGGATGCAAATAAATAAGTAAATAAAAAAAAAACTTCCTTTTTTTCTGACACAACGACTGAATAATAAGAAATTATTAGTCATTGCTTTTGTGTGATCTTTTACTTATAATGATTTTCTTATTCTATTAAAGTGTTGCTATTTCTTTTCCACGTACTCTTAAACTGTTTTTCTCCGTGGACAGTTCCCACAGATGCAATATACTGAAGTACTGGCAGAATCAAGAGATGAGTCAAGAACGCATTGTTAAGGAATGTTGAAGATTGGCAATTTTTAGGTGGAAGAGAAATTTGGTTACAATTTCTTTCTATAAATACGACTTTTATAAATCACAGATGCTGTACAAAACATACATAGAGATGCCAACAACTATTGAAATTGAATTAATACTTACTCATCATGCACAATTATAGGGCCATCTCTGTTGGAAGTTTCTTCTTTTATGACGCTTATAAGTTCAAATGTTTTACTAATAGGGCTATCTGGATTTGGCCATTTTGGACACTGAAAGTGCCTCACTTCAAGAACGTAATCATCCTCAAAGATTAAAAAAAAATAGTGCATTTAATTGATTCACATTTATGAAACAGGTGAATCAATACAACAGAAAAACATGTTTGGCTTGAAAATTTCCCACAGTTCTGTGAAAAGGTACTTTCCCCTTTAGGATTTTCTGAATGGTGACAGATCTTTGCCACTAAATGCATCAGAATTACTGATATATAAAAGATTGAGTGAATAGAACTTCAACCTCCTCCTCCTCAAATGTTTGGGACATGTTTCATTTAGTTCATGAACAAATAATCTTACACACAACGTCCCAGTTAATCTATATTACTTTAAGAAAACAGGAGTGACTGAGTCAACTCTGTTTTTATATACATATATATGCATATACATACACATATACGTATACATATACATACAAACCCCAGTAAGGGTATGGCTATCTGATGAGAGCATAAAGAACTTGAAATAGATCTATAAGTCTCCCTTCATTTTCATTTAGCAGCAAAAATGTTACATACATACATATACATATACATATACATACACATATATATGATTCAAGTGAAATTCTTATCATGCAAATTCTAGACACAACTCATAATACCTCTGAAATAACAGTTTTGAAAACCTGTGTAAAAAGTCACTGATGCTTTTCAATCTGGAAAAGATTACAAAACTATTTCTAAAATTCTAGGGCTCTAAAATTCTGGGGCTCTACTACTACTTTAAGACATAATTCTAAAATGGAGAATGTTTGGAAAAACAGTGAATTTTCCAAATTTTCCCATCCTGTTAAAATGAATAAAAAAGCGCAGCATAAAAACGGAGAACAACATCAAGAGAACTGTGATCCATTTTTTTTTTTTGCTTTGTAAAAACCACTGCTTGCCAAGACAATTGCTTATCTCACTTATTAAAATGTATCTCCATAAATGTTTTATGGAAGATGAATCAAACATGGCCACATTTGGTCTATATTGGTATCGTTATATCTTCCGGAAGCCAAATTCTGCGTTTTACAATAAGATTTTCATACCAATTATGAAGCCTGAAAATACTGCCATGGGTTTTGCTGCCTTGGGAACTTGACATTTGGTCATCATTTAAGGAACCAAATTATCTGCTTTATATTAGAGAACTGTACATGAGAAAATCAGGACGTTAACAAGTAACCGAATAAGCTGAAGAACAAGTGGGATAAGAAGCAAATTACTCCAAACATGCAAACAGATCTAAAATGGTTTTGTTTTTTTAAAAAAATCAAGATTTGTTTGGAATGGCCAGGTCAAATCAAAACCTAAACCTTATACTACTATTTTGACAGATTGTGAAATGAGCTGCTCATGCTAGAAAATTCTGAAATGATATTGAGCTGAAACAGTTTAGCATGGAGTAAATGGCCAGGGTTCTGATATAGTAATATAAAGAACTAATAACTAATTATAAGAAGCATACTAATCAATTAATTATTAACTCACTGCCTTGAGTTACTTAAAAGGTGTTAAAGGTAGAATAAAATCTAATAAATAAATAAATAAATAAATAAATAAATAAATAAATAAATAAATAAATAAATCTGCGATTACTGCATCTGAAGGTGGTATAAGCAGATACCCAATCAAAGGAAACAATTACTTTTTCATACTTGTTCACTACATATTAGATCACAATGTATGAAATAAATGAAACAAGCATCGATGAGACTTATTCACTCAGACTCCTTTTCATAATTAGCAAGACTACATGAATTTCTGATAACATTGAATGGCAAAGTTAAATAAAAATTAAGAACCTCCAAAAAGGTTAAATACAGGTAGTCCTCTACTTATGACCACAATAGAGCCCACAATTTCCATTGTTAAGTGAGACATTTGTTAAATGAGTTTTGCCCCATTTTACAACTTTCTTGACACAGTTGTTAAGCGAATCACTGTAGTTGATAAATTAGGAATCGGGTTGTTAAGAGAATCTGGATGTCCCATTGACTTTGCTTGTCAGAAGGACTCAAAAGGGGATCAGATGACCTTGGGACATTGCAATGGTCATAAGTATGAACAGGTTGCCAAGCTTCTGAATTTTGAACACATGTTCATGGGGATACTGCAAAGGTTGTAACTGTGAAAAATGTTCATAAGTCACTTTTTTCAATGCAACTTTGAACGGTCACTAAACGAACTGTTGTAAGTTGAGGACTACCTGTACTTCTTTATAAAAGTATACGTACATAAGTAATAGTTTAGAAATGGTTTCCATGAAGATTTTAACTTTAATCATTTTTTATTATGTCTCTGCATACTGTATCAATGATCCAAATCTGGGAACATGTATAAACGTGCTTAAAATTATATTTTTGGTTGTTATGAATAAGCACTTTAAGAATATTCCAATCAAAGAAGTAATAATTATATTCATAGCTTTACTTTATGCCTTATTATGGCATATTTAATTATGATATTTGGAATTACAAAAATATAAATTACGGGGCTATAAATCAAGCTATTGTAATCCCCCCCCCCCCCCATAAAAGCAAACCAATCATCTGAGTTGTGTTTGAATTCAAATGACACCAATACTCTATTGTATAGTAGGAGAGCAAGTATACTTGTGTAGCTTCTAAAATAAAATCCTGGATTATGAGTTTCTCTTCACTGGATAAACACTTATGCTCTTCTGAAATCAGGCTGACTTTAAAGCTCTCACAATTTATAGGATCTTCTTTGTTTGGCCAGTAGACAAATTCATCTTCTGCCTGCTAAAAGAAAGGAAAAGAAACCCTTCAGATTTGCTATGAAGAAAAGTAATGGTTATTTTAATAAACTTACCAGGATGTAATTTAATTGCCCATTCTAAAATAGGTCAGTAATCATGATGACCGCTTTATGAGTACAATCAAGATTTTTAAAATATGTTTTAAAAGACATTGTCCTGGTTTTGTTTAGAAAATCAGTAATTGTTCAGTCCATCTTAAAGCATAAATACCAAAGTTATCACGATAACACATGCCAGGCAACAATTTCCTATCTTTAGTCTTATGACAGAAATATATTATCTTTCCAGAATTCCATCATTTTATGTATTTTATTTTATTATCCCTATTATGTCCAAAAGACTATTTGCCATGTCTTCATTAAGATATTATTAATGAGAAAAGTGGCTTTTTATATCATTTTCTTATTTTTAACACTGAGTTCACTAATCAGTAAAGCGATGAGATTCTGTTTCGTGATTAACAACTCTAGTAAGTAATAAAAATGCTGATATGAAGCAAAGCATTTAATCTTACCATATTCTGACTATCAGGGAGCATAACAATTATTTGAGCATTGTGATCCCATATCATTTTCCAGAAATCTTTGATAGTGTGTAGCAAAGGATGTTGGGTAATAATGAATTCATTACTTTGATAATAACCCTGCAAAGAATACAAATTAAATTAAAGACACCCTGTTTCTTATAAGCATGTGTTTCTTATAAGGATTGTGCTGTTTCTTTGAAGCATCAGAAAAGGCATACACTTATTAAAAGCAAGAAGATTCCTCCAGAGGATGAAGTACTAAACCAGTGCATAGACCCCAGACTACTGTAGAGACACTTCAGAGCAGTAGTGGGTTCTACTTACCTTTGCTATTGGTTTGGGAATGAGAGCGTGTGGGTGTGCGTGCCCGCTTCGCATGCGTGCAAGGCTTCTGCACATGCACAGAAGCTTCTGTGCATGTGCAGAGCATTTTTGGTGACGTTCGGGCAGGTGGGCAGAGCCTGCCGCTGCTGCTACCAGTTTGCAGAACCAGTCAGAACCGGTAGCAACCCACCACTGCTTCAGAGGGTTTTTTGTTCAACCTTTTCCTTGACCTGTTTTATAACTACATGGTTTAGGGGCTTTTTAAAATGGTTATATTGGCAAGGAAGAATACTCAATCATTTTCATTTCTTTGATAGCGAATACCTTAATTTTTGTCCAAAAGTAATCCCAAAGGTGCTTTTTCAAAGTCAACTGGACTTTCTTTGTTTTTCCTTGAATATGTTTTGCTTCTCATCCAGGAAGTTTCTTCAGTTCTTCAGAGTTCTTCAGAGAATTGGAAAAGTTTCTTGGATAAGAAGGAAAACATTTTCAAGGAAAAATAAAAAAAGTCCAGTTGCCTTTTGAAAAAGCACCTTTGGGATAACCATGACCTGGATGACTGAGAATCTCCATAGATATTTGTCTAAAAGTAAGTTATTTTTGAGTATCTATGCAAGATGACCTACATAAGAATTATTTGTAAAGCTTTTATGAATACTAAACAGGAAATTAGTTTTCTTCATGCATTTGAAACAGAACATTAATTGAGTCATATAAAACAGAGCTATTGGGGGTAAAGTGAAAGAATTGGTAGATCTTGGCAAAAATAACTGTAGTAGTTTAATAGTACCTACACTATGATTCTGCATAATCTGTATTTAATTCATTGTTCAAAACTGATTTAAAAATGTTGATATAGTATAATTTTACTAGTTCTCTGTAAATATACTTCAAATTGGCTATTTATATATTCAATTAGAGTGATTCCTAATTTGTGCTTTTGTTGTTGTGGTTTTAACTATTTTTAGCTGTTTATAGATTTTAATTTCCCTTTTATTTTCCAGGATATTTTCCCACTGCTTTTTCTCTCTTCAGTATAGTATAGTATAGTATAGTATAGTATAGTATAGTATAGTGTAGTGTAGTGTAGTGTAGTATAGTACAGTACAGTACAGTACAGTACAGTACAGTACAGTCTCCCTTCACTGTAGAGCTTATTAAAAACATTTAAAAATTAAGAAAGCAACAACACAACAAAAAAGATGGCAAAAATGACAAAACTCAATTGGTTGAGGTCTTTGTGTTGAAAAATTAATCTGAAGTGTATTTCTGTGGTATTTTTCGTCTTTATTTTATTGTATTTGTTTTTATATTTTTCTTCTTTTGATATTGACCCACGGAACACTTTCAGATTGCACCAAGGATTTTCAGTAGGACTGATTATTTAGCTTTGCTTTCCTTCTAAAAGTTACAAAATAGGTCAATTAAGGTTCCCAAAGATGATGCCTTTCATTAAAAGGACCCCAATATCAGTTGTTGCAGTCCCTGGCCTCTATGACCTTTCAGTCTGTAATCAGTGGGAACAGATTGAGCTGGAGGGGAGGAAATTGCTTAAAGCTGCAGTTACTCCATTCTGGGGTTGGGATCAGTGGTGTGTTGCTACTGGTTCACCCCAGTTCAGGCAAACCTGTAGCGGCGGCAGGAGGCTCCGCCCACCCATCCGGATGTCATCACAGATGATCTGTGCATGCACAGAAGCAGTGTGCGCGCACACATCTCTGAACCAATAGCAAAGATAAGTGAAACCCATTACTGGTTGGGATGATTCAAAAAGCTACAAATAAATGTTAAACTTTCACATCCAACTATAAATAGCTCCTGTTTCCCAACTTAAGGACTGGCATGGATTTCTGAATAATCTTTCAACTTAAAGAAAGCTGTGTCACGATATCAAAGCCAAATATTGTGTAATATAGTGCTGGTCCTTACATTTTAATTGATTACACATGTATTCAACCTATGGATGCCACTTCACACAAGATAATTCCAGCTCTTAGTGTTCCCCTTGCCCTATCTAGGCTTGTTGCTGATTTGTTTGGTCAAATGGGCAGGTCTTGGTTGACACAGAGGAAGCTCCTGAGAAAGCTGACACCAATGTGTAGATCAGTTCAAACTGCAGTGTGATTTACAAGGTAACTCACCATAATATAGGAAGCATTAATGTAATCAGTGCCCTCACCAGACAATGATGAAATGCCAACTCTAGATCTTTCCACTGCAACACAAAGATAAGAATTTATTGGGCTGTGTGGTGCCAAACACCAACCATTTTCTGACATATATTTCAAAATTCTCCAAATCAGAGAAACTGAAGGAGCACCTGCTATTAACACTAGAACCAATATCTACAGCTATACCTTTGTATTTATATTGTATTTATTTTACAGAGGGGCCTGGTTTCCTGAGATCCGGAAGAATAATAGGGCCTTCCTTCCTTTCACCCTTCCATCTAAGCAAATGATACATTTTGGATCATTTGTACATTGGATCCATACATTTTATCCCTTCAGATGAAGTTATGGTAAAGCTCCTCCTCCATTTAGTAGTGTATAAATGGTCTGTAAATTATGAGAAGGATTCTCTCTTTCTTTCTTTCTTTCTTTCTTTCTTTCTTTCTTTCTTTCTTTCTTTCTTTCTTTCTTTCTCTCCTTCCTTCCTTCCTTCCTTCCTTCCTTCCTTCCTTTTTCCTCCCTCCCTTCCTTCCTACTAAAAGTGCAATAAATACAAAACTGAAAAGAGAGGGTTTGGGATGATCTGAGTTACATTATCTGAAATGTACAGTGTTTCACAAATGCATTGTCATTTCAAAGTGCATCCATCTTATTCATTTTGAATTATATCTATTTAGGCTTATACAGAAAAATACCAAAAGTTAATATAAATGACTACTTACCACAACTTTTAGTATACTGCAGAGCTAACTTCAGAATTGGTCAGAAATGTTAAAAAAAGAAAGTGCAAAACAGCAGATCTGTTTTCCCCAAACTTCCTTTATCATGATATACTTCTGGTACATTAATAATAACTGCAACAAAATCACTGTCTTAATTTTGTGGTTATATTTAGTGAATTTTGTTTTTGACAAACCTACCAGGAATTATAGATGAAGTCCTGTTCTTTTCTCTGTTGCACTGTTTCAATGCAGTAGAATAATCACACTGCTGTATATTTGATTGGCTCAGAAGCTGAATAAATACACACATCATAGTATTAATAATAAATAAGCAACTGTACTACCACTTGAATACCATCAGCACTGACAAAATTACCATCAGTCAATTGCCAAAGGCAGTTTTATTCAAACAGATTACATCCTGCGATGATATCTTTAATGCCATCAAACATCCACCTGCCTACCCCAGGTCCTTGGGAAGGACTTGATAGATGAATAAATATGCCAAACCCAGTCTGAACCTCTGGCTGACTTTGCAATGAACCATAATAATAAAGAAGGGTTGCTTTAGGTGGACAATGCATTTTTCTCTTTATCCCTTTATCTCAGAATAGTTAAGGTCTTTGCCTTTAACATGACTGCAATACTTCTGCATAAAAGCTATTGACCTACATTCAGCTCCCCAGCTACCAGGATACACACAGGGACCATGTAAAATGTTTGGTCTAGCCATCTATAATTTTTCTAAATCTCAAGTTATATTAAACATTCATCCATGTAAAAGTAAAATAGGTTAATGATGGAATTCCAAAGTACAATAAATTTAATTATATTCTGCCGTTGTTATTTTTAGAAATAACTCAAGGCAGCCAATGCTCCGTCCTTCTCCTATTCTCCCCACAACAACCTTCTGAAGTGAGTTGGGCTGAGAGAGAGTGACCAGCCTAAAGTCACACAGATGGCTTTCATGCTTAAGGGGCAGTAGTGGGTTCTACTTACCTTTGCTACCGGTTTCGGAACGGGAGCATGTGCGTGCACACATCGTGCATGCACGCATTGTATGCGCACACATTATGCACATGCAATGCTTCTGTGCATATGCAGAGCATTTTTTGATGAAATCTGGGTGGGTGGGCGGAGCTTCCTGCCACCACCGCCACCAGTTCACCGTACCGGGTCGAACCGGTATCAACGCACCATTGCTAAGGTGGGACTAGAACTCATGAACTCCCAGTTTCTGGCCTAGTGCTTTAACCACAAGACTTAACTGGCCCTCAATGGAAGAGGTTTTGTTATTAGTGGTGCAGTTTAAGATACAAAGCAGCTGATGAAGATTAAATATCATCATCTAGGTTCTATAGCAGCAACTGGAACATGATGTATGCATAAAGATACCGCTTACTATCAAGTATATTCATTGCCATAGATATCCAGATTATTATTATTCTTTTTCAGTTCAAATATATATATATTATTTTCTACAGAGTCTAAGTGATCCAAGCATCAGGGAGGAAAAATAAATTCCATTTTATTCCTGATAGGCATTGTAACTGCAATAATGGGGAAAAAAACATGTTTTATGATGTCAAAATGCAAACCCTGGAGTTTTTTCTTGCATCCCAATGTTATACACATCTCTGTAAGTCATATCAATTGTGTTACAAAGTCATAACATACATTTTGTCATTTTCTGCTTAATCTGCAGAAACGTATGGTAATGGTCCTATGATTTCAGTGAGTCAAATTGTTAGGCAGCAAAAGCATAGAGTATTTCTCTATGGCTGACAAGTTATGTGAACTTTGTTTGTTTGTTTGTTTGATTTATTGATTTATTTACAAATTTATATAGCTGCCCAATTCACATACAGTGATATTAGCATGCAAAAGGCATAGAACAAAATGCCAGGTAGTTAGAGGTAAATAAAGTGGCATGCTTCACATGGCAGTATTTGCAACACAGTTGAGGAAACAGCTGAGGTAGAATTGCCAATTTCTTGAAATCCGAACAGCCTCACCTTGAACTGTTTCTCTAATCTTGTCTTTCCCATTGGTCCTGGTATTAAGAGTGAATTCACATAGGCATGAATGTGATTTTCGGGTACTTCTGTTTCTTTGCTTAGTATGGCTTCCACAAGGGCATCATGAATGAAGATGTACTGTTCCTGATTTACAACATGAAGAAATAGTCTTGGTCACAGCATTAATATTTATTGTGATTCAATGACAGTTAATTTAGGCTATGTCCTACTTTAAACTATTCAGCAGGACAGAATTGATCCCACTAACATTATATACATTTTATTCCAAAGTCAGAAACATGTTTTCTACAGTTACAGAGATTGCTACATTACCATGTTTATATTCATTACTGATCACTAGGAGGCATCAACAAACTACAAGGCAGGGGTCCCCAACCTTTTGGACTTCAGGGACTACCAAATCCATAATTTTAAGTCCCGGAGGCCACTAATATGAATTTTTCAAAAAAAGATAAATACATTTGTAAAATAATGATAAGAGAACTTCCATTTTATTAATATGAAATTCACCTATTTAACATAACAAAATTATAAATGCTTTTTTAATGATAACAAAATCGTAAATGCTTATTTAATCATAACAAAATCTTTAAAGGTGGTTTAATTGTAACAACATTATTAGTGTAATTATTACAAAATAATTGAAGCTTATTTGATGGTGGCTTGCTGATGTTGCTGGGAAAGTCAGTCCCATATTCCAGAGCTGTAGCTGTAGTCCCTTCCCTCCCCTCCCCACCCCTCCCCTCTCCTCTTTCCTCTCTCCTCTCGTCTCCTCTCCTTTCCTTTCTTCTTCCAGGACTGGATTAATTGCACTCTGCCAAATATGGCCCAGGGGCCAAGGTTTCTCCACAGACCACCAAAATTTTCTCGTGGACCACCAGTGGTCCACGGACCACACATTGGTGACCTGTGATCTAAACCATCTAAATATAAACGATCCTTGGTCTTATTTGTTGAGAAAGGTACAGTTTTACTAGAGGTTAAGTGTAATGCAGCTCTGCATAGACAGAACTGAGAATTGCGTGCCAAAATCCATCACTTCTAACCCCCCTGCCCTCCAGTTGCCCAGCCCACTGTAACCAAGCTAGTCCATGCAAGATATTTTCATGACAGTCAGCCTAAGCGCAGCTTGGTATGCGGCTCCCTCCTTCTTCCAGCTGGATGACCTTGGGGCAGCATCTCTAGGTGGTACAATCTCTACTTTCGATTCCCCAAGCATCCTCCGCCTTTCCCCACCCCCTCCACCCAGCTCATGGCAGTCTGTCACTGCATAACAACAAAGCACAGCAAGCATAAGGTGACAGCTGACACTTGTGTTATCTTTCAAAAATAATGGATATTTGATGTGATGCTTGTTTGGCTTGCAGTTGAACGTTTGCATAGCAACCATTTTAAATCTGGGACCTGCTGATTCCTGGATCACCCACCTCAATCCTTACACTGCCGATTTGTCAATGAAATCAAAATAATTCTGCTTTGGTTAAAGGTTTAGCTGTTTCTATTGGTTCTGTATCTTTTTCTGGTTTTGGAGGGTGGATTATTGGTTGCTTTGGGATTTAAAACTCTCTCAATTCTCCGAGCAATGAGCACGCTAGCACCACGGTACAGCTGCTACTGCTGCTTTCTGCTTCAGGGTGTAAAAGATGGTGCTTGGTTGGTTATAAATAATTTTTACGAGCTGCCATATTAGCAAGGTTGTTTTACAAACAATTCAGATCAACATGTTTGCTTAGGCCACCTTCATGTTTCATTGTTACGTGGAGGATTGCATGGAGCGGCTCGTTGAAACAAAGGCTCCAGGAATTCTGCTAACTCCACATGGAAGGTGCTACAGAGAGATTTGGAGCTACAGAAGAAGTGAGAACCGATTTGTTAAGTGCGAACTTTACTGTTGCTTTTGCCAAGCGAGAATCAATCTGGGAGTTTCATTTTATTCTATAATTGTTCCAACACACTTGCATCTCAATAGATTCTGGTAGTAACTCTCCTTCCACCAAATGAAACATTAGAATGACCCGTTATGTGCCAACTCACACTACATGCTATGGTTTCAAAAGATCTTATACACTGGCATTCTGTACATCTGTGTGCACGTGTGAGAAGATCTATTTAATCTAAATTTACGGGAGAATATTTGTAGCATTTAGTCTCTTGATCCTTAGAGGCTTACTAAAAAGGGGACATGTTAGCAGTGTTCCAATGACTGAGGGGTTACCACAAAGATGAGGGAGTCAACTTATTTTCCAAAGCCCCAGAAGGCAAGTCAACAAGCAATGGATGGAAACTAATCAAGGAGAGAAGCAACCTAGAACTAAGGAGAAATTTTTTAACAATTAATCAGTGGAACATCTTGTCTTTAGAAGTTGCGGTGTTCCATCACTGGAGGTTTTTAAGAAGAGACTGGACAGCCATCTGTCTGAATGGTATAGGGTCTCCTCCTCAAGCAGGGGGTTGGACTAGAAGATCTCCAAGATCCCTCCCAACTCTGTTATTCTATGTTCTATGTTCAATAGCTGTTTTGTCTCAGCTTTGGTACCTTCCCAGAAACGCAAGAGAATATGCTTTAAAAAAAACAACCCCACCCAACAATATTAAATTTTGCATCCATACCAGTCCCTAGTTTTGTATGAGTTCATTACAAAAATTACAGTTATGGATTGTGGGAAACGTATATGACACTTAAATATCTTTATAATTTTCAACTTAGCAATGATAGCCCAAGAAACTGTGAGACATCAGTTTTAACGTAGTGTTATTGGTAGCATTTCAGTTGTTTTTTAATGAGATAATACAGATGTTCCTTGTGCCAAAAATATTTTGTTTTTGTCTCTAAATAGAGATAAATAGCACTTATACTTGTGGTTATGTATTTCATTTTTAAATACAGGTAGTCCTCAACGTATAACCATTTCTAAGGGAACTTGGGAGGGGCTGTTGCATGAGGGATGTAGAGATGTAGCCATAACAAATTCCTTCTAGATTCTCAAGGTCA
>JANHGD010007219.1:22383-33439 GCA_027560375.1 Imantodes cenchoa
ATAATGAACTGAAGTCTTCTAAATGCTGTTTTTGCATAGTTTCACATTTAAACAGAATGTCATACAAGTTCTGTTGAAACCAGCATTAGTTGGTTCAATAATCTTTATTATTATATTTACATTTTATTAATATTCATGGTTTATCCTCATGAAAGTTATGAAAGAAACTTTTCAACAATTTAAGTCCCAGTTAATTGGTGTCTTTGAATAATATACAGTGTGTTTTCATGTTAATCTGTGTCCTATGCTATGAAAAGTGATATATGCAGCATGAGCTATATGGATGAATTGCCTGAAATCCTGCCATGTCTCCATCAAAACACACATGTCTAAGGAACAAACAGGAAGTTGAATGGAAGCCAATTTCCATTGAAAATACTTGTAAGATACCACTGGAAAAACTGTTTCTAAAACAAGCAGAAGGTATCTTTCAAGCAGGAGCTTATTGATGAATTTGTAATCATATAATTACGCAATTATGTCAATCAATTAAATTTTAAATTTTAATTGAGATAAGGATTAACATTAAAGAACTCGTATATATGTGTTCATTATATACTAAACAACTAGTTCCTTATATTATAGAAAAGGAATTCACTACTTGCAATGGCCTTCTGCTTTTGCGCAGCAAAACAATACGTTTGATTTTACCTCCTATTTTTCCATTCATTGAAACTGATAGGAATTTGTAGATCCAATCTTTGAATATTTTTGGGAAGCACACCGTAATATAACCCGTACTGCCAATGGAAAGAATTGTGAAATATGTATGCCATGTAAAGATTTAGTGGGTGAATCATCAGTCTTTAAATCAGAACGCCTTTCCAGTGAAGAGTTTTTAAAGGCAAGCATATTCACTTAGGTGGCTTTAGAAGAAGTTAATTTGCTTCTTTAGTGGTCAACAGAAATCTTAACTAGATTTTCTGCAGGGTTATTTAGAATATGTTTATCCTTAATAGTTGCTTGCTAATATCTGCTAACAGAAGCTTCCATTGCTTTACCAAAGTATTATTTTTTCAGTCTATATGTTTTTAGTTTATTGGACTGTGCTATTTTTAATCTGCTGCCCCACTATTATTTTTAAATGTGTTAAAAGTGTCTTAGATTATAATAATATATAGACTAATCCGTCACAACCTTGAGAAAACCAGTAATCAAAACAGAAAAAAAAATCATTAGAAGAAACTCAAACTCGGTATTGTTCACTTTACAAAATCTGTAATTTCAAAAATTGGCTTAGAGTTCTAGCTAGAACATACAAGGAATGCAAAGGAGTTATATTGGGAAGAAAATGATAATATGGATCTAACAAGGTATTTCTAGCAAAAGAAAAACTTCCATCATTGTTCAACCTCATGGGACATTCCTTTTCTTTATAGCTTAATACTGTATCATATTAATAATCTATTTTAAATTATCCCTATAAAAGATATCAAAATTACCACAAAATCACTACAGTATGTTCTTTGTTACCACCTGTTTAGAACACAGATCCAAATAATAAATATTAATAATTTCTACTATAAACGTTCAAAACCTTAACAAAGCGCACGTATTAAGTTGCAGCATACTGGGGATATTATCTTCAATTTCTTTTTACTGCTTTAAATAATGTATGCCCTGTACAAAAGTGCAGGAATGTGCAGGCAAGAAATACATACAGATAGAATAAGGTAAGAAGTTATTTTTCAGTACATGCTCCTGAATATAAGTCTTTTTGAACAAGTGGTTTGTACTGAAACTCTGCCTCAGTAATTCTCAGTTGTGGGACAGCTGTTGGGTTCTTCTCCTAATCTTCTTTCATCTAAATTAGAGACTTGATACAGCCTCAACTTTACCTTTGGTGCTAATCAGTTCAGAGTCTGAGAAACTTAGCCATTTACTCCTGGGAGCACTGTGTAACCAGCTGGCTAATCTTTAGGTAGCTGTCTAGTTGGTGCTATCTCATCTATTTTCATTTACATTAGCACAGGCATGATTAACTTGGAAAATGAAGGCACTGCATATGAATGAGTTATTTGAAAAAGAAGATAGAAACAAACCAATTTTTTCTTGAATTCCTTTGACTGACAAAGATGGGGCAAATTTCTGATAGGCATTGCACTCATACATGCACATAATACTGCCAGATTTGTAATTAATTAATTACACTGCAGATCCATAGAAATACCATCAACATACATTCCCGTCTTGACTATTGCAACACGCTCTACATGGGGCTGCTCTTGAAGAGCATCCCAAAGCTCCAGTTGGTGCAAAATGCAGCGGCCCACATGGTTTTGTGCAGACCTCTGCAGGAACTGCATTGGCTGCCGATTTGCTTCCAGGTGCAATTCAAAGTGTTGGTTGTCACCTTTAAAACTCTTCATGGCTTAGGACCAAATTATCTAAGGGACGTCTCTTGACAGTCATATCTACCCAACCCATCAGAGCAGGGAGGCAGGGAAGGTGCGAGTCCCATCCCCTAGTGCCAGTTGCCAGCAGATGTGGAAGGCGGGGCTAACCTTCCTATTCCCTCAATAGCAGAACCTCTCAAAATCCTCCAAGTCCACAACAGCCACACTGGGAAGCAGTTGACTTTCTGGAGGTAACTTTTTAGTAGCTATTAATGAACCCCAGGTTGTCTGATTTAGTTTATTTGCAAGACAACACTTGATTTAAAATCCTAATCAGTTTCATTAAGTACAAGTTTTCTGAAGAGCTTAATCACCTTGTGTTTGAATTCTGCATTAAGAAACTAGTTTTGGAATTGAAATAAATTGCAACTTTAATTGGCAACAACGAATAAGGCACACAAAAACATATTTAATAGCAAAATTAATTTTTCATGCAGGTTTTCAGTTGAACAGCATGCTTACTATTTAATTGCATTCAAACATCCTTTCACAATGTCCTTGCCCTAGGTCCAGAAAAACGTCACACGGCATCTGTTTAAATTTGTAGGTGAGGGTTCAGGTTTTTAATATTTATTTACAGTTGCTA
Organism: Imantodes cenchoa; assembly: GCA_027560375.1. NCBI lineage: Eukaryota > Metazoa > Chordata > Lepidosauria > Squamata > Dipsadidae > Imantodes > Imantodes cenchoa. Next base: position 25,366 of record JANHGD010007219.1, read on the forward strand.
AGAGTGGAATGAAGCAGTTCTCCACAATCATAAAATAGGACCTATCTCAATCCAAACATCAACACAATTTAAGACCAGACTAGCATTAAAAGACAAAGACTTCCAAGCATCTTGTTTTTGATAGCTGCAATAGTGCAAGAAAGTGTAGGTGACAACAAAAGGCATTTTCTCAGGGTCTGAGCGGCCACTAAATAAAAACGCAGGGGAAAAAACGGCTATACTTGCCTGCACGGCAGAATCTTGCTTAATTGCTTCGGATTAAAGTGCCCTAATTCAGTATTTTAAAGACCTGCTGCACCCTTTTATCTTGTTCAGAACATCTGCTAACACCCCAAAGGGCAGGCGGGAAGATTTCGGGGACTAAACCAGGCCTATTTCTGTTTTCTGATAGAACTCTCCACCACCGACAGTACCCCCACTTAAAGCGAGCAAGAATCAGTCTCTTCTCCCCCACCCTTCCTTCCACCTCTTCCGTTTTTGAAATCCCTCTGCGTCACCCGTCTTCTCTTCCAGCGATTTGAATCTGGCTACAGGTCTTCCAGGCTGGATCGCTTAAAAGAACAAAATAAAACGCGAAGGTTCCTGCCTTGTTGGATGAGCGCACGCTTCACACCAGGCGCATTTCTATTTCGGAGGTCAAAATCCGGCGTCGCCTTCCCGGAGGAGAGCATCAGCTGCGCCAAGGACTATTTTGGGTGCCTAAGCTGCTCTTCCACGCCGGGTGACCGACCTCCGACGAGCGCAGTCTCAAGAACTCTTCCCGGCAGGTGAGGCAGTTCCCTCCTCTCCTCTCCTCCACACGGGGGATCCGGTCCCGAGGCTCAGTCAGGATCGACGGGGCGACCAGCTGCTGGTTGTTTTCCCCGAGGAGGAGTTGCGCGGTTTTGCAAACGGCGGGAGGCTGTCCTCGTTTGGAGTCTCCAGCTCCCATTAGTTCTTGTAATCGCTGCGCGCCCCTTAGAGACGAAGAATCTTGCTCCTGGCGCCTTTACTCAGAAGCAAGTCTCACCCACCTTAGTCCGTTTGCAAACTCCCCGAGGAAGTCCGCGGGATTTCCTTCTCACTAAAGAAATCCGGGAGAGACCTGCGGGCTTAAGGAGCGGGGTTATCTGCTTCGAGGTCTCGCGTCCCTGGGTGCTTTGGGCCTATTCAGCGCAAGAGATCGCGGGCTGGAGAATTCGCTGGTGCTTCTGGAGAGCTTTGCTTTGGTTTCGACACGTTGGGTTCCAGAAATGCTGTCCGGCTCCGGGGAATACAGAACTACCAAGATCCTTTAGGTTTAAGCGCTTCATTGAAATCGCGGTCGGGAATAATATTCCCAGCCCCCACCGCCACCCGAAGCGCCTCGCGGAGACAAGGCAACGTCGCAGAAAAACGCTCCAGGGGCGCCCGCAGAAGACGGACACACGGCAGGCACGTGGCGCGCTGCTGCTCGAATGTTGACTTATCAATCGGCACGGAAATTAATCAGCGAGCAAGCCAAAGGTCCGACCCCGAAAGAAACGCTCCTTCCAAAGACTCTTCTTAAGGGCTTGGGGCGCGGCAAGGAAGATTCTCGGCTCCCCTTCGTTATCAAGGGAGCCGCGCCGCAGAAGCAAACTTCCCGTGCGGCTGGGCCTCGCATTAATCATGTGTTTCTGTCCTGGTCCTATTTATCTGGATTTAAGCTCGGGTGAACGAACGGCCTGAAAACTCGCTTCCGTACCTCAAGTAAAGGCCACGTAAGAGACCCGGGAGCCGTCAAGAGAAATGGTACCTGGTGTGTCGCATGGGATCATGCAAGGCCGCTAGTTGCGAGCGGCCTGGGGAAAAGCCGCCGGAACCTTTCAACGTCCCATTTAAGGCAATGTTTGCCCGGAGCGTGTGGGCGAGGCAGGCGGGGAGCAGGAGAGTTTGGGGGGGGGGGTCACGAGAACCCCGCAAGGCAAGGCTCGGCAATCTTCTCCTGGGGACGCCTATGCTTTTTTTTTTAATGGCGGAAGGGTAGGCTTGTACGGAGAGAAGAAAATGGGCACCACCGGGAGATCAACAATGCAAGATTCAAGGTTGACTCAGCCTTCCATCCTTCCGAGGTGGGTAAAATGAGGGCCCAGATTGTTGGGGGCGATATGCTGATTCTGTAAACCGCTTAGAGAGGGCTGTAAAGCACTATGAAGCGGTATATAAGTCTAAGTGCTATTGCTATTTGCCAACAAGAACCCATAGACAGAAGTATCCCATGGAGGATACAAAATTGTATTCGAGTATCTAAAATGACAAAAACCATATCAAGAAGACCAGACATTGGTGGTGAGGAGAAATGATGGACATGCATCATGATACAATGCAAATAGTATATTTTGCATTCTTGCATCTGATACTCACTTGCAAGAAAGTACCAGGGTTGTGTATGTCATTCATTAGACATAATCACAGTTTGCTGCAAATGCTTGTGTGAACATTATTTTGTAAAACAAAATTGTAAAAATTATGGTAAATTGTATTCGCCAAACCCCCACTCCACTCCACCCCACAACAAGTTTTTTGAAGTATTGTTTGCCTGAACCTCATTTTGGTTTTTAGTTATGGCATACAGACTAATTTTTAATAGCTTATTTTCATATAAATTATGTTTGAATACAGATGTGAAAATGTTGGGTATTTTTCCTTAATGTTAATTATGAATTTAAGCATTTATACTCAAGCTTCTAGTTTGTTTTTGTTATTTTTTCATTACTTTGTACTTTATGTTCTTAACTTTTGACCTTGTGTTAGTTTCAATCAATGAGAAAAGGAACTCTAAACATTAACAAATTTATAACTGCTTAAACCTCATAGGTTCACTGCATCAGTTTCATGATGTACCATCCTGTTATATTCATTTACCTGTTTCTGGGGAGAGAAAAAAAGAGGCAAGAGATACAGATAATGATCTTCAGAAATGCAGAACTTTAGTGTAATACATACTTTCTCACACTGATCAATCTATTAACATTTGTCATTTCTTGTCCCTTTTGAAACCTTGAGAAATTGTAATTAGTTACCTAAGAATTCTAGTGCAGCTCTTTCTTAGTAGAATTTGATTATGTAATTTATTTTAAGAAAAAGTATATTGTATTCTCTAGATACTGTGTGTATAGAATGTAATATGAAGGTAGGCCTTAATGCAACTGTAGGAAAAATGCCATGCAGTAGGAGGAAATTTCATTGACCAATATCAGCTAGAAATGCCTTCCAACATGGCAATAAAAATGACAGTTATATCTAGAGAGCCCAAGAAATTGGTCATGGACCCTGGGAATATATTACCACTGAATGTCCAAAGAAATCCAGTTCAAGAGGTAACTGGACTTACTGGTTTTTCTTTGAAGACATTTCGTTTCTCATTTAAGGAGCTTCTTCAGAGCTGAAGAAGCTTCTTAGATGAGAAGCAAAATGTCTTTAAAAAAATAGAAAGTCCAGTTGCCTCTTGAACAAGCACCTTTGGGACAGCCTTGATCTGGATGACTGAGAATCTCCATAGACATTAACACTGAATCCAGAGTTATCATAATAAGAAGAGACGACTGTAAGAACTGGAATTTAAATTAGCCAGGATTAAGTCCAATTCAGTTAGATTGGCCTACTGTACAGTTGAATAAGGAAAACAAAGGAACTGTGCTTTGGCTAGTAGCTCATAACTCAGTTTGCACATTTCCAAACTCTATAGCAATTCTATAGTTGTCACTGGAATATCTGTACCTATACCTAAATAATATAGTCATAGAAATAAAATAAGGTTTCAAATGGAATGTTTCCTTTTTTTCTTCATTTTATGCTCATACAAAACCATTGAGAAAACAGCAGAAATATTTCATATCTGCATCCGTCAGTCTATACCTACCTACCTACCTACCTACCTACCTATCCTGTCTATCTATCTGCAGTCCATTTATCTACAGTATCTATTATCTGTGTGTAATGAAAAACAAGCAGGGGTATGGAATTTCTTTTCCTTCTCTCAAAATGTCCAACAAAAGTGACATTTCATACTTGGAAGCAATCTTCTTCACCAAAATGGTGACATGTCTCTAAAATTCAAGGGGCAAACAAGTGTTATTATATGTAACTGTTCTGGTATTTTTTTTCTAATGGACGAGATCATCTCTGTTGTGGAAAAAAAGATGATATGTTATTGAAAGTTTTTCTAAATTAATTTACAATACCAATTTGCCCTAATAATCAAGGAACCATCAAAAATAAAGAAGTATTTTACTGACTGTATAGAGCTTCAAACTAGGAATTCCTCATTATGCCATAAAGTATACTTGCAGATATTTAGTCATGACAACTTTGCTCCTCAATTTAAAGAGAAAGAAAAATGCCATTTCTTTTGGAAATAAAAGTTTTGAGTGGAGCTACCTGTATATGACTAGCATCTTTTGATTTTTCTTGATTTTATTAGTATGCGTTCAGTTATTCATTAGAGTGTTTTCTGTCTTCAGTTATATATAAAATGTGAGATAAAAATATTACAATAATTTCCAATCTTCTTTTTGATTTCAGTGTGATTGATGTTTATCTAGGTAGATAAAAATGCCAAATCCAGTCTAAATATCTGTGCAGCAAACAACAACCACCAACCACAACCACAACCACAACCACAATAATAATAATAATGACAACACCCCAGATTTAATAATAAAATGTCTGAATACATAAGACTTGGAGTAGTAGCTGGAAACAGAAGACTGGAAGTGAAAGAACTGGAGGCAGAAATAGAGGCAGAACAACTGTGGCAAAAGAAAGCAAAGATGATACCAAAAGACATGGGCAGCTTGGGTGTAATCCCAAAACAACTGAGCAATTCTTGAACACCATCAGAATTGACAAAATCACAAATCAATTACAAAAGGCAGCTTTATTTGAAATAGCTTACATTCTGCAACAATACCTTTAACATCATCAGAAAACAACACCTGCCTATTTCAGAGCCTTGAAAAGATTTGATAGGTGGATATGAATGCCAAATCAAGTCTAAATATCTGGCTATGTGCCAACCATAACATGGAACAGATTCCATCCAAACAAAGATGATGTACTAATGAACTACTCATACATATATTATATTGAAAATCTTCACATTCCTGTGTGAACCAGCTTGTACATTTTGACTTCCAAGCATCTTAATATAACTCATGTTCAGGAAGCGGAACTAACTTGCTAGGAAAAGTGACATATATCCAGCCCCAAACTCTCCCTGAGGTTTTTGTATTCTATGCTGAGCTGCCATTTATGCGCTAAGCTAAGGGAAAACTTCTCTCCCAACTGTTGATTGTTTATTGCCTAATGTTCCTCCTGTTATTTTGCCAGCTTCCTCACACTCTCACAGAATGTCAGAATTAAGTGTGGCAATTTGTTCACTTATTCAAAAACTTTTAATACTGAACTGATAATTCATGTATATGTGTTTTCCCTTAGCCACAGCCTATTTGTTGTGCTCAAAGAAAGTAGAGAGGCAAACACATTCGAGCACTGTTATAATTTCACTGATTGGATAAAGAGTCCAGCAACCACAGGTTGAGCTGATGCCAATGCTCCTAGGTTCTGATCCTGAGCTTCTATATGGCCTCTCTGCAACACACTGTCTTCTACTTGCTGATGTATCACAATTGTTGCTGGAGTCTCCTTCAATCTCAGTGCTGGTGTTTGAATAATTGCACCTCATGTTGTCTCTTGCTCCTTGGCTGGGACTTAAATTCCTGCCCATAATATCTGGTCCTCTAAATCAAAGTCTGTTACATTGAGGATTTACTGCATTTTCATTCTGAAGTAATATTTCCATCAAAAAATAAAAATAATACTGCTGTGGGACAAAGTACTGTTACATGGAGAACAAGAGCACATACATCTCTTAGCATTAGTCAGTCTTCATGCCTTACGTGTGATAGAGTATTTGTGTACTGAAGGCTATATCTATTTTTAGATGACATGATGCACATTGATGTGGAAAAAAATGCTGACAGTTTCAAGCTTTCTGTGTGTGTTTAAGATATGATATTTCCATAGATCAATTCAATTCTTATGAGTTAATCAATTAATTTTAATGATTCCTGGATCAGTTGGCCAGAACCTCTGGGCAAGATGGAAAATAGTTATAAGGCATTGCCTACGTGCAGAAAGAGTTCCGTGGAAAGAATGCTGGGTGATTGCTGCAACATCATCCAGTAACAACCTAAGATACATTTTTTTGTAAATAAGGAAAGCTAGGCAGATATCTGAATCATCATCGCTTTGTTTAGAAAACATCACACAGAAATAGCAAGAAGATATGGTCTTGTTTGACTGATAATTAAACATGCAATGCTCCCCACATATTCACATACTCAGGTGTGAAATCAAAAACTAAGGTTTCACAGCTATATTTATGCATGCAATATGTCTTTGAATAAACATAAAACTGACAGTTGCAGAACCTGAGAGAAACCACTTTAAGAAAGTAGTGCTGTTCGAGGAGAAGCATTGAGGCTTTTTTGTAAAATGAACCAAGGCCAAATATATAAGGGCAATATCTTGGATGGCATATTTGTTGTCATCATAAAGATCTCCCTCCTAAGATTATTGAGTGGAGGCTAAAATTAACCATGACAGTACTTCTCTATCTCTTAAAAAAAAAAAAAAAAGACACACCAGGTTCTAAGTATACAATGCTTTAATGCAGGGGTGAAATTCAGCAGGTTCCGACAGGTTCTGAAAAACCAGTAGCGGAAATTTTGAGTAGTTCGGAGAACCGGTAGCGGACATTTTGAGTAGTTCAGAGAACTGGCAAATACCACCTCTGGCTGGCCCCAGAGTGGGGTGGGAATGGAGATTTTGCAATATCCTTCCCCTGCCAAGCCATACCATGCCCACCAAGCCATGCCTACAGAACCGGTAGGGAAAATTTTTAGATTTCATCACTGTTCTCACCCCTCTGAACTGCACCCCAACCACCCTGGGAAACTACCTCCCTACTACATTCCATCACATCATCACAGGTTAGCTACAAATTAATGCTGCTCCACTGTTCCTAGCCACTGGGTTGTTTTGCACATTGTAACACAATTTAATCTCTCTGTTATTTTATGTCTCGCATTTTAATTTGCGTCAAATGTATTTAAAACTGGAAACTATCTGAAGAGGCACAGTGAATTTTTTTAATTTTGTTTTTTATGGATGATAATCATCACAAGATTCTCTGGCTAGTAAGCCGGCTATAAACATTTAATGTAAATAACACAGCTGACAGCATAGAAATGTTGTAAATAAATGCAGTTCCATTCTTCCATTCAGAATCTTTTGGAAGGGAGAATGATGAGAATTGCACCCAAATTCCCACCTGAAAATAATCAGGTGATATTATATGTTCATCCCTGACAACCCAAGTAGGAAAATAAATTAACTCGCCCTTTACAATTTTAAGCTGTTAGGGAATAGATGAAGAAAAGATGTGTCTTTCAGGGGAAAAAAATCCTGCATTTTCCCGCTATGCTTTCAAATTTCTATAAAACTTCACAAATAGATTGGGGATTTGTTATTGGCTTTATGATAACTGATTTAACATGGTTAATTTTGAATTAACTCATTTTTAGAGCTTGCACAGTCCTAGACAAATGAGCAGAGTTTGCAAAGATGCAAAGTTTTGGAACAACTACCCAAACGTAAAACTCGACAAGTCTAATGTGTGAATACGACCCCTCCTTGTATTTTTTTTAAAACTTGCTCCAGTTGGGATGCAAAATCTGAATGGATGCTAGATGGCACCAAGGAGAAAGCAAATATGGCAACCTTTGCTGCCATCTAGTGGTCACCCAAAACCTAGATCTGAAAATTTTGTCCTATTAGAAATTATCTTCATACCCATCTATAGCCTTGTTAAATTTTAGACTTTAATTAAGGAAGATAATTCTCATAATTATTTTCCTTAATTAAATGCGTGCATAAGCGCACTATTGTGCCTACCTTCCCTGTCCTACTGTCCTATTGCCTTTTTTACCTGTATCTACTTTGCTAATGTTTATAAGCTTATACCAATAACTACTATCTTGTATGTGCTTGACAAATAAATAAAATAAAA
>JANHGD010007224.1:14396-26850 GCA_027560375.1 Imantodes cenchoa
AAGATTAAATCAAATTAACAAAGTCCAGATACTGTCACCTATTCAAGTTTATCTAGTTATCTCTGAAGTCTGTTTAGTTGCAAGTCTCAACTGAAATAGTAACATGGTTGAAATTGGAATCATTTATGCAAGATATTAATTATTCTAATTTAAGAGTAATTGTTGATATTTTCTTAAATGATGAATTTCCTTCTAAGGCTTCTTTGCAGGAGTTTATAGCATGGGGATTAATAGGATGGAAATACTACTCTAATGTCAGCGGTCCAATTCAGTGTGAAGGACTTGCCAGTCTTGGAGTTACACAGATCGCTTGTGCAGAAAAGCGTTTTCTGATCTTGTCCAAAAATGGGCGTGTTTATACCCAAGCCTACAATAATGATACATTGGTAGGTGGTTTTTATTTACTTTCTAGCTTCCTTTTACAACAAAAGATAACATTCTTACTGTACAAATTTGAAGCTTGTAAGTGAGAAACCTGCTCATTTTTCTCAGCTTTACAATATACTAGACATCCTGTAACCCATTGGATCATACTTTTAGAGAGATTTCTTTTCTAAAGGGAGAAACAGAATGACCATTGGGGGGAGGGGCACAGAAAAACAGTGGAAGTGGGCACAACTTCCAACAATTTTCACCCAATTGTTAGAAACAGTTTAGAGAGTTTCAGTAGTACAGTATATAGATATCTGTACTGAGATCTTTTTACTGTTTCAGTTCATGTGTTTAATGGATTATGTCTTCTTCAATAATTCAAGCAAACTCAAGTGAATTTAAAGCAATCGTTTTTTTTAAAGCTTCCATGGTTTTTCAGTTTTGCTTTAGATTTAGAATATTGAAAAGTTTAGACCCTGAAATGAGGGATGACCTCACCCAGTGCTTTTGTTGAAAAGAAAATGGAAATGGAAAAAAGTCCTTGTTTTAAAGCTTTTGTAACACATAAATCAGGATATGTGATAATTTTTCCATGTTGAATATAGTTTGAATCTTAGACCAATTAGTTAAATATACTTAGTTTGAGTGAAAAACATAGTTATTTAATTAGTTATTGAAAAGTTTTGAGAATATTCTATAATTTCTCTCTGTTAGGGTTCTTACTTTACTTTTTCTACTGTTCTGCAATACAGATTTTTTATTTGTGTGTTTATTTCTAGGCACCACAACTTGTACAGAGTCTTGCTTCTAGAAATATTGTTAAAATTTCAGCACACTCAGATGGACATCACTACCTAGCTTTGGCTGCAACAGGAGAAGTTTTCTCCTGGGGTTGTGGAGATGGGGGACGATTGGGCCATGGAGATACTGTGTATGTATTTTAGATAGCTTGTGATAAGAGGCTTGACTGTTAAATGCTTTCTTCCCACTTGCATTTATTGAGACTAGAACCAATAAAACAAATACTGGAAACAAGAATTATTAGGTTAAAAAATAAGCTGAAATTATCTGTTAGAAACTGGCATGATGTATAGCTGACATTAGACATAATTGTGGGAATTGATGCTCTTGCTTTTTAGAAGATGGCTTTTGATAGATACACATGCACACAAACATACATTCTTGAGAAAGGAAGGAAGGAGGGATGGATGAAGGAAGGATATTATTTGTGGCGGAAATTAAATTTCCACACTAGTTTTCATTGGTTTCAGCTGGAATTGACAAACTTGGCAAGTAGGAGAAGTTAGCAGCATCTATGATTTTTGTCTGGATTTGTATTTATTTGAGGTCAATCTTTCTTTTAAAGGGATTGTTTTCTCCAGATTAATAGAATTTGCTCCTGTTTCAATCTATATAAATAAAGATGTAAATGTTTGTTTGTTCAAAATCTTAAATCTCCGAAAGTTCTTCATCGATTGCTTTGAAATTTTGACAAAATGTTGCATTTGAATACGCATGTGTTTTTATATACCTACTATTATATAGATGTCACACATGTGACAGGTAAAAACATGCAGGTGCTTAAAATAGATCCTTTGCATTTCTGACTGTCCCTTTCCACCATTGTTATAGGTTAGAGAGGCATTTAAGTCTGCAAATAAAACACACCGTATCTTTCGGAGTATAAGATGTACCTTTTACACCCAAAAAGAGGGTGAAAACTTGGGTGCTAATTTTCTTGTGCTAATCAGTTGCTGAATCTGGATGCAAGGGCCACAGCAACGCGTGGTCGGGTACAGCTAGTAGTGAATGCAGTGTTAGCAATGATTGATGCGGATCTGTCTGCTTCTGTTTTTATTTTTATTTTTAGCATACTAAATTAGCAGTTGCATTTCTGCTTTGTAATTCTGATGGACATGGATCTGTATTAGGGTCAGATGAGGCAAAAGCTTGGAAAGCAGTAAGCTAAACTCTGTGGTTATAAATGTGAGTGTAAGAAGAGATGATTCTTCAAAGTTTCCAACAAAATAAATAAAACATTGGAGCATGTGTTAGAAATTTTCCAATATTAAGAATATTGATTTATGCAGAACATTAACATATTTTGGGGTACTCATCTACAATCATTCTGATTATAACTAAGACAGCAACATTTGCATCTACCTATCTTGCTATAAATTTCTGCATCCAGACAGTTGAATAGTATGGGAAATCTGTCTTACACAGCAGTGACATCTTTGTTTGATAAATATAGCATCATAGATTTCGAAGAGTCCATTTAGGCAATCTGGCAACTCCTTGCTCAATGCAAGAATGCAAACCAGCATGTACTTTACAAGTGTCTATGTGGCTATTGCTTGAAACTGTCCAGTGCTAAGAATCCAACATTTGAATAGCTTGTTTTTCTAATAATAGACTGCATAGTATATGATGTCTATTTTGAGTTGTTCATAGTTATTACTATGTGCATGGAATCCGTTGCCATTCTCCAATCTGGGGTGGAACCAGCATTCAGACATGGGTTTTCCTCAAGCAATCAGCCAAGGACAGAGCCAGTCAGAAGTATTTAAGGCCAGGATCCGCCCACTATCCCCAGATCTGACTCGGTCCGTCACTTATTTGGTTGTAGTTGGACTCCCAGTCTGAATTGCAAATTGGTTCCTTCTAATTCCCTTAATTCTTTCCATTTTCCTTCCTTTCTACTGGAACTCTTCTAAATTTTCCCTTCTTGAATTTCTCCATGCGGCTGCTCCACTCACTAGATAGGCAGGGGGGTGCAGCTCAGCAAGGAGCTTCGGCTCCAGCTCCCTGGATCTTTGAGGGACACGTGGATTCGTAGGCAACTCTTCACAAGGATGGTATTTCTTTTAAACAGCCAAATTTTTCCTCCGTTGCTGCTAGGAGCCTCAAAAAGACCTGGCTGGTCGGTTTCCTTTCCGCCTCTCCCGCTCAATCCCGAAGGCACGAAACGCCCGGAATTGCCGGTTGCGGCTTTAAACGCCGCTGGAGGCTCCTTTCTTTCCTTCTCCACATGTTTGCTTTAGCAGCTGTCTTTTCGATCCCTGGCATTACCCTCGGGCTTCGCTTTAGCGCTGGCCTCATTAGGTCCTTGAGTTCACTCGGAGGGACAGCGCAGGAGTGCGACTTCATAATTGGCCTATTATCTCTCTCTAGTATTCAGGTGGCTTGCTGTGCTCGGGAGGGCCAGATTGCTCATGTGGTGGTGGTGAGGCACTTCCTCAGGCCTATTAATTCCCAAATAGTTGGAGGGTCCTAATTGCCACCTAGCCGTGGTTATTGCTCCTGTTAGGAATATGATGTCTATTTTGAGTTGTTTATAGTTATTACTATGTGCATGGAATATGTTGCCATTTTATAAATGTGTTCTGTTAATTCTCATAGTTGTGCTTTCCTGTTCCACTCCCTTCTTCTAGGCCTTTAGAAGAACCAAAAATGATTTCTGCACTCTCTGGGAAGCAGGCTGGAAAACATGTTGTACATATTGCATGTGGAGGCACCTACAGTGCTGCAATAACAGCTGATGGAGAATTGTACACATGGGGCCGAGGAAACTATGGCAGACTAGGTCATGGTATGTTTCTGATATTTTCTTTAAAGCAGGAGGTGGCAGTCTTTTTGGTTTCATTGGGTTCCCATAATGGTATGTGGGAATGACCTTAGGTGACAGGAAGAAAAGCCACAGACTTAGACAGCCATCATTCAGATGGTATCTCAGAAATGGAAGGGACATGATAAGTGCCTCAGAAGGGACTCTCCATAGATTTTCTGGAAAATAAACGTAGAGAAATACTTTCAGGCTTGAGGTAACAATAAAGGTAGTGTTAGTACCATGGTTTGTGCTTCTTGTCTGGACTACCTCAAAGGGCTGAACAATTCCCTCTGTTTTTGCCTCTTCTGTCGTTCTGTCTGGTGGAGCTGCAGATAGTGTGCAATAGCACTGTGACAGGTGTAGGAATTTTTTTCATTTTTTAAATGGGTGAATTTAACAAGTGGAATAGATACATGCGTAGACATTAGCAATTTATTCCCCCCACCCTTTAACATCACTGAAAATGAATAGTTTTGCTGTCAAATACAAGTTTTGTGATGGGGCTATAAAAATGGCCTCTGGGATCTCCAGAGCCTCTTTAACAAGAGCGAGCAAGATTGTTGATGCTGAGGGCTGCATTTAATGTGTTTGGGGACAAGGATAGCTGTAACTGTCACCATTAAGCAAAATAAATCTGTTTATTGTGAAGTGGATTTTTTTTAATGGATTAGAACTACTTTAGAGCTCTCACCATTGTCTTCTATGTTTCATTACTTATAAGGGAAATCCTTACACTGATTCAAGCCATTACAATCAGAGAGGGCCTGGCGACCCCAATTTTTTATTCTTATTATGAATCGTGAGGTTCTCTCACTTTCTTTTTTATTTGGAAGGCTCCAGTGAAGACCAGACAATTCCAGTTTTGGTTACTGGCTTGAAAGGATTGAAAGTTATTGATGTAGCCTGTGGGAGTAGTGATGCACAGACTCTTGCTGTAACAGAAAATGGTGAGTAGCACAATCTTCAACATTATTGAGATCATGAGACTGGGAAACCATTTTTTTGTCTTTCCTGCTTTTGACTGGTTTTATGTGATGGATTGAATGCTGTGTTTATTTGCTGTAAAATAGTTTCTTTCATTCTTATGAAAATACTTGTAGATTTCTTTTGGTCAAGGGTGCTTTGCATACTGTAAGAACTTAAATAGTAAAAAAAAAAAAGTCAAAGAATAACAAGTGTTAATATAATACCAATTCCCTAACAATAAAACCGTGATTTAGCTGTTAAAAAATTAGCAAATGATGATTTCAATAGAAATGTATTTTCTTTTCTTAGAAGTATAGCAATGGATTGATGTAGCTTTCAAAATGGAAGGGGGAGATTACGTAAATATTTGACTGCTGTACACAAAAGAATATTTCTCTCATTTCTACCAAGCTGAAGTTTTTGGGTAGTTAGTGGGACATAAAATGATATAAAGTAACATCAGGAAGCATTGTGGACTCATATTCAGTTTGTACATAAACAAACTAGAATATTGATACATTTTCAGTTCCTTAGACTATTTTTAGGTGAAGTACTATTTTTTCAGCTAGTAAAGAAATAGTAGAAATGTTGCTTGAAAGTTGTTCTTTTTTACAGAAACAGTTGTGAATATTAACATTTCACAGTTATTTATATTTACTTTCATGTTGCTTTATTTGCAACGTTCCATTGCCTGAAAATGCAAATACTGCTTATTCTATTATTATGCTACACTTACTGAGAACTGTTTTTCCAGGTCAAGTATGGTCTTGGGGAGATGGAGATTATGGGAAATTGGGAAGAGGAGGCAGTGATGGCTGCAAAACTCCCAAGCTGATTGAAAAACTTCAAGACTTGGATGTTGTTAAAGTACGCTGTGGGAGTCAGTTCTCACTTGCTCTAACAAAAGATGGACAGGTGTACTCATGGGGAAAGGGAGACAATCAGAGGCTTGGGCATGGAACCGAAGAACATGTTCGTTATCCCAAATTGCTGGAAGGCTTGCAAGGTGAGTGAAGAAGAAATTGCTTGATATGTTAATGTAGAAATTGATAATTCCCAGAAATTGTTAACTTAATACCTATCCTAGACGACAGTTATCCAAGAAACGTTTTTCAGTGTATGGAAAAATTCTTAATGATCAAGAGACAAGATAAATTTTCTCTAACTGACAAAGATTCTTTCGTTTTTTAACAATAATATGTGGAATATTGTGATTAACATGCTAGGATTCTTGTGCAAACTGTTGATTCAAAAGAACAAAAATACTCTTGAACATATGTGGACATACGCTGACATTTCATGGCAGCTCTTAAAAAGGGTTCTCAAACTTTGTGACTCCTTAGCTCCTTAAAATGATAAATGAATGTGTGCAATTTATCCATGAATGATTTCATAAAAATTAGAATTGGTCATAAATTACATATAACCAGTGGTGGGTTCCTGCCGGTACGCCCGGATTTTTACACAGCTGCCGGTGTCCCCACACATCTGCCTTGATTGCTCTATTGTGCTTCCTGCACTTGTGCAGGCGGCAAATTCGCGCAAGGAGATGCTTCCTCGCGTGAGATTTTGGCATTTTTTTGCTTCCGTGCATGCGTGGAAGCAAAAAAATGCCGAAATCTCACGTGAGGAAGCGTCTCCTCGCGCGATTTTGCTGCCTGTGCAAGAGCAGGAAGCACAATAACGCAATCAAGGCAGACGCATGTGGACACCAGCAGCTGGCCCAAAATCCGGGCGTATCGGCAGGAACCCACCACTGCATATAACACTTCCTCTGAATGATCAATTCTAATTTAAATATCAAATAAAATAATGATAAAAACCACATAACTTGATTTAAGAAAAAAATCCAATGTATTTTAAAGCCATTCCTTTTTTTAATAGTAAGGAATAGGTTAGTTCCTGAAATCAGAATTCAGTTTTGAGACAGTCACTCTTTCTCCTGTGCACTGCTTGGAGAGTCCAGGCATGGGTTATACATTCTGTCTGTTTGCCAGGGACTCTGTCAGAAATATCCAGTCATGCCACCTCCTTGGCTCTACTGAGGCAGTGGTATTACTCAGTCTAGCCTAGAGGAAAGCAAAAATATTTCTCTTCTCAATTCCTGAGCAAACAATCAGAACATTGCAATTGGATTCTCCTTCGACTGAAAGGCTAAAGGTTTTTCATTCTGATATTAATTTGGGAGTGGGTGAGCGCAAGGAAGCTTCCTTGCCACCCTGCGGTTTGAAATTGCTGCTGAGGGAGGGCTGGCTGGTCAGCTTGCCGGCAAGAACCGTTCCAACCTCTTTTTCTCTCAAGGAAATCAAACGGCAGCAGGAGTCCTTGTCCAATGCACAGGCGAGGCTCCAGTTATTAGTGGCGAGGCGATCAGCTGTGAGTTGGGGCTTCCTGCTCACGTGACTGTTGCAACAAGGTTATGAGGCTGAGGGGAGAGCTGGTTAGTTGGCTAGCTGGCAAGGACTGCCACCTCCTTTTGTGCAAGCTGAAAAGAGAGGCTCTGGCAAGCTCTAAGGCACCGCGGTGGAGTGATCAGCTGGGAGTCGGACATCACTCGCCCACGCGGCTAGGAGAAGTCACTGCAGTGGAGGACCTGGTGCTGGGAGATTTCGCTCCCTGATCAGATGCTATCTTGCCACGTGGACTCCAAGGTCGCAGTGAGTGGGTACTGAGTGGGTTTGCTCCCTCAGCCGCCATTTTGAGCCCAATTTTGCCGCGTGTGCTGCTAGCTCCCTGGCCACCAGTGGTGTGTTCTGGTCATTCCTGGTTCTCACCGGTAAGGCCTCTACCACTTTTTCCTACAACTTCAAGGGGCCCAGAGTTCTCTTTCCTATTTTGGAAAGGCTCCATTTGGAAATGGAACTTCAAAGTTCAGGTCTCATCGACCGTTCTCAAATACCTCAATTGGTGGACGTGTAGAGCCATGTCAAAGGAATGCCTTCAGTGGTTCTTGTTGCCGCATCAGAGGGCAAAACACAGCAACTCCAAGTTCAAAGTTTGGGTCTCATCGACCATTCTCAGGGATGCCTTTTCAAAGAACCCACCCGTATCACAATTACAACAGATGCCAGTCTTTTCGGCTCATGTCCAGTCCCAGGTTGCTCAGGGACATTGGAACGCATTGGATTTGTCAAAGAACATCAACTGGTTGGAGCTGCAAGCGATTCATCTAGCTCTTCATCACTTCAAACATCTAGTGTCAGACCAACACGTCCTAATCCTAATGGGCAATGTAGCCACTCGGCACACATCAATCGCCAGGGAGGTACTCAGTCCAACAGACACATGCAGGTGGCACAGAAGCTGGCTCTCTGGACGGAACGTCATGTCTGCTCCATCTTCTGGGAAGGTAATCTACACCATACCAGCTTCCAGACAAGCATCCACCAATCGCCTCTATAACAATACCTGGGTGGCATTTTGTCGTTTCTGTACCAAGCACAATGTCATCCCGATTTCAGCTTCAATAACATAAGTTTTGGACTTCTTGCAGGAGGGGTTGTCCAGAGGATTAGCTCCCAACACCCTTCAAAGGCAGGCAGCTGCCTTGTCAACTGTTTTAGTATATGAAGGTCTTAAATCTCTCTCATCATCCTTGAGTTCATAGCTTCCTCAAGGCAATTTCTAATCTGAAACTACCAACAGTGCACCGTTATCCATCCTGGGATCTTACTCTGGTCTTACAAGCTCTCACAGGCCCACCGTTCGAGCCATTACGAACTACCAGTCTCCGGTTTCTGACATTTAAGGTAGTTTTCCTGGTGGCAGTCACCTCCGCCAGGAGAATCTCAGAGCTGCCTGCACTATCAGTTCGCTCCGACTTGTATATTTTCCATCCTAATAGAGTGGTTCTGAGATTAGATCCATTCTTTCTTCCAAAAGTCAATTCATGGTTTCATAGGGCCCAAGAACTTATTCTACCTGACTTCTGCCCCAATCCTGTTCACCCTCAGGAGAAACTATAGCATATCTTGGATGTCAGGAGGGCCCTTCACAGATATATTAAATGGACAGCCACCTTTTGGAGATCCAAATCACTATTCGTGTTCTTTCAACCAACATTGATGGGGAAAAAAGTTTCACCTTCAACAGTGGGCCGCTGGCTGAAAGCGTGCATTGCAAGGGCTTACAAGATAAAGGCTACTCCGTTACCGGGCTGCATAATCGCTCATTCAACAAGGAATTCGGCCAATACAATGGGCCAAGCAAGCCTCCATTGAGGACATTTGCAGAACGGCGACTTGGACGTCACCATCACCTTTAATTAGACACTATCGGCTGGATTCCTTTGCTTCTGCAGAGGCCTCGTTTGGTAGAAGGGTACTGCAAAGGGTTCATTCCACTTCGGGGACTCTGAACCAGCCTTCTTCCTGCCCTTGAGACATTAAGCTTGTGCACATTCCATGTTTGGATGCACACAGGAGAATGAATGTTGTCTTACCTGAACGTTCCTTCTATGTGTGTTGCGGGAGGCTTCAAACCTACCCCAGGGCCTGTCCTGATCCAGGGTATGGACATTTTTGGATTTTCTGTTTTTGGATTCCCTGCACGTCTACGCCTTTGTGAAACAACTGCCTCAAGGAGGCGGTGTGGCCGGATATTTCTTACTTAGTCCCTGGCAAACAGACAGAAGTTAACCCATGCTTGGACTCTCGCAGCACACGTAGAAGGAACGTTCAGGTAAGATAATGTTAATTTTCACATTCTACATTTGCTTTTTCATCCTGTATTTGCTCTTTATAGCAGGAATTATAGAAAAACTTGATTCATACAACCTTTGGATCAGAAGGACTTCCCAGTTCTGATAGACCTTGAATGTTTTCAATTTTAGTATACATAAAGTTTATAGAAATTATATAGTTATAAAATGAGACAGGTTTTAGTATGTTAAAATAGAAGCAAAGAATAAGAATAAGTAAATTGTTCTTTCTGGGGAAAGGATGCTTACTATATTGTAATAACTATCTACACCAGGGGTCCTCAAACTTGGCAACTTTAAGACTTAATTGCTGGAGAATTCTGGGAGTTGAAGTCCACAAGTCTTAAAGTTGCCAAGTTTGAAGACCTCTGATCTACACTGTAAAGTACAGAATTAGCTTCCACAGTTAAGTTGTTGGTTACTGATTTTAAAAAGAATTAGACATTACAATTACCATATCACAATGAGTGGTTATTTTTATAGACTTTTTGGAAGGTGGACTATTTCTTACATCCTATTTCTGACAGCCAACTGATTGGCCTCTGTCAGGAATGGCCTTGGCTCCCAGTTTGCAGCAATAGATATTAACAAAGGAGAATATTTGTAGCTCAGTGTTGAAATGAGATGTCCTTGGTGCCCTCTGAGTTTGCTTGTTTTCTTGCAGATGTTTCATTACCCACACTAGGTAATATTATGAGATGATGGCAGTTGGCAGAATTTGCCTGCAATACTGCATTCTAACCACTGCGCCACCATGGCTCTTAATATTAATATTTCTGCTTTGTTACCCATTGTAACAAATGGTAGTATAATAAACATATATTTATATAATAATAATAATAATAATAATAATTGTGTGTGTGTGTGTGTGTGTACGTGTGTGTGTGTGTATGTGTGTATATTTTGTGGCTCCCGGCTTTTTCTGTGAGAAATGGGTCATGTGACTGGGTGGGCATGGCCAACTTGATTGATCTTACCCTTAGGAAATTTCTCTTTAGTCCAACTCACAATAAAATAGCACAATAAAATAGCACTGTTCTAATATTTAGAATAGAATAGAATAACAGAATTGGAAAGGACCTTAGAGGTCTTCTAGTCCAACCCCCTGCTTAGGCAGGAAACTGATTGGACATTGACTGGGCTGGGCTGGAACAAGGGAAAATTAATTGTATCTTTTGCGTGCAAAAATCTCAGATCCAGCTTTTCCTCTTCTGTAACCACTTTGGCTTTAGTAAACTATTCTTTTGGCTAATCATGGGCAGGAGTAGGGGTGGGTCCCACTTATCTTCACCACAGGTTCACATCGTGATGTTTTGCATGCACGCGATTGCTATGCTTACGCACACACGCATGTCCTCTCGTGCAATTCTGCTTACACGCATGCTCAGTAGCTATAATCAGCCTGAAACACAGCTGGGGAACTGATCAGCTGTGCTTCGGGCAAAGGAATAAAGGTAAGTATAAACCCGGGAGGGCCTTTTTTCAAGCAGCAGCATATTAAAGAAGAACCATCTTGAAATCTTGAGATTGTTTAGGAATGAAATAGGATAAGTTTTAATGGCATTGAATTGTAGTTATGAGCAAGCCAATAATCAACACTGCACCTTTACCTCTTAATCATTAATAAAACTCTGGAATAAAAGACAGCAGTTGCAAAGATGAAAGACAACATTTAAAGGTAAAAGAGAAAATTCATTCACTTTGCAGTTTGTGAGGAAGTTGCTCCAGCTGCTTCTTGCAAATCAACATAGTTTCCCCCCTTAATTTGGTAAATGTGACTTCTTGAACCACAATACAGCTATTCAATGATGCATAATATTAGAAAAAGAACATATAAAACTACGTACGCAAAGATAGCTGAGCACACAAAACACGTAGAGATTTTTGAATGGGCTTTTATAAGACGTTTCAAAACTTGATGGGGAAACAGGAAAAATGCACAGCAAGGATGAAAAAACAAAAATGAAATGGAGACCAAGACTAACTCCCATCCTCCCTGCTAACTGGAAAGTCCTATCATTGAGAAATGGTCTCGGGACATTTTCCCCCACAGGAAAAATGTGAAGAAATCTCCCCTTACTTCCCCTTGCCCACTAATCAAAAGGACATTTGTAGTCAAATTTTTTGGGTCAGCCCTCAAAGCAAGCCAAAATTAGCCAGTATTAAATCATTCAGGCAGCTTGGACTTCATTGCATATCCCTGCAGATGGATATGCATGTGACTTTCATCACACACCACATGAATGGGGTGTGTGATGAAACATGTGGCTCCCCTTGAGGTGCACCCGGGGGCTCCAACTGGCTCAGAGTGCGGCCGCGCGGGTTGTTATGGGAGCGACATGGCGCTCCCATGTAATACCTCTCCTGCGCAAGCTGCACTGGCTGCTGGTGGTCTTCCGGGTGCGCTTCAAGGTGTTGGTGACCACTCTAAAGCGCTCCATGGCATAGGACCTGGATACCTACGGGACCGTCTGCTACCAATAACAACCTCCCACCGACCAGTACGCTCTCAGAGAGAGGGATTCCTCAGGGTGCCGTCGGCAAAACAATGCTGCCTGACAGCCCCCAGGGGAAGGGCCTTCTCTGTGGGGGCACCTAACCTGTGGAATGAGCTCCCCCCGGAGTTACGAACGATCACGGACCTTCGCTCCTTCAGACGAGAACTTAAGACTTTTCTATTCTGTCAAGCTGGCCTGACCTAATCATTGAATTAATGAATTTTATTGAACAACCAAATTTTAGATGGATTGTAGGATTTTAGATGGGGATTTTAGAGCAGCCGAATTTGTTTAATCTTTTTTACTGTT
>JANHGD010007224.1:28633-38815 GCA_027560375.1 Imantodes cenchoa
CCCTTCTTTTACTACAGTATAATCTCTATCTTTCTCTCCTCTCTTTTTCCCTTTTTGTTGTCTAATTATGCTTACATGTTTTTCTAGTTATTTTCTTTCTTTCCCCTTCTAGCTTTCTTTTCCTTCCTTGTCTTTCCCTTACCCTTCTGTTTTGCTACCTTTTTCACCTTTTGTATTTCAATCATCACTTTGTTATATTTTCTTTCTTGTTGCTTATTTCTTGGTTCTTCTGTTTCTTTCACTCTTCCAGAGTTCTCCATATTTTCCTCATTTGTCTGGACTGCATTTGTTATTTTTTGCATTATATTTTCCAGTTTTAGTTCTATACGGTCCATAACATGAAGTATTTCTTTCATTCCCACACGCTGTTTGTTTTCAATAATCTTAGTATCCTGGTGTATGCTTTTCATATCTTTATTTCCACTTGGTATCATTTTTGCAACATAGTTTAATCCACGTTATTTGTCCAACAAAAAGAAAAGTTCTAAGTTTTCTAAAAGTTCTAACACCCTCTCTTTTTTTTCTAAAATGCTGTTCCTACTTCAAATCAGAAATTCATCTTCATTATTCTGTGCTCTCAGTTTCATTATTTTATAATTATAAATCCAATATATATGATAGTCAATTTATAGTAAGGCAGATTCAGTTTCCAGTTCAACTGTCAATATTTTTTTTCTTTAAAATAGGGTATCATTCCAAAACCACATCTTCTTTTAAAGCTTCCAAGAAAAACTTTTTTGTTTTCCTCCTAGTTCCCAAATGTTTCACAATTTTAGCCTGCTTGACCCGCCACTAATTTTTAGCTTCCTTATTTCTCCCCCTTGTATTTTTGGAGTTGTTTTTGAAAAGCAAACAGTCCTTTTTATCCCAGGTCGCAAATCACTTACTTTTCCTCCTGCTCAGTCTTGTTAATTCTGGTTCTCCTTCAGCTTCGTGGCAGTCATATTTGCTGCTGCAGCTCCGCTCGGTCAGCTAGGAGCTTGCCCTCTACCCTCCTGGTGGTCCCCCTTCACTTCTATGAGGGGGCTTAGGTTCGAATTTGGGCCCTCAGGTATGGAGTGTTCGGAGCTGGCTGCAGCGGTCACAGTCTTGGCTTCCGATATTGCCGAAGGAGGAACTGGAAGCCTTGATATAGACTAATTTGAACTGTCATTTTAGGATTAGTTATTTGTCTGCATGATGTTTCCATGTTAGAATCTTATTCTTCAAACAATCCCCCTACCCCCACCACCCACTTTTCTTGGTGGAGATGATTTGATAAAACAGAAGCAGAATTACACTTAGGGATATAAAGACAGGGATTTCCTCTGGTACAAAACTTATTATGAAATGTAATTTCTCATGGTTTTTTTTTTAATAAGTGGTGGATGAAATTTCAGGAATAGAATGTGAAACAATTTCATTCCTATGCATAATATTGTCACTTCTGTTTCCCAAGCTCTGCATATGACTTAAAAAGTAGGGCTTATGTGTCTTCCGTTACGTTTATGGTTCCTGGAAATAGATTCATTCCTAGGGCAACTTGCAGGGTGAAAATTTAGTCGTGATTTGAAAGATGATTATATTCTTCTCACCTAACTCAAAGTAAAATTGACTCAGTTACTTTTAGATGGACCAGGGGCTGCACTTGGCATTTGAATAGACTGCTGGAAATTATATTACTCAAAGTAGGAGGTGACTACTTTAGGCAAAAACTAAATTTGATTTCCAGTCTAGTTACAAATTAAATTTGATTTCCAGTTTAGGCAAACGTTACATTTGATTCCATCTCACTTATATTTTATTGCAGTTAGAATCAGAACTATTTAATATGATTATTCTTCAGCAATAGATAATTTCTCACTTTAATAACATTAAAATTATTACTTGCTAATGTTTTAGGAGAACATGTAAATTGAATTGTTGAGGAGAGAAGGTTAAATTATGAATTATTGCTACCTATTTATTGATTGCATCTCTTGGTTTGACACAGCGGTTGTTTTAATATATTTTGTTGTGTATGTATTTGTTACACTTTTCTATTTTTGTTTTCAATTTTTTTTATTTTCTCCCATGGATGCCTTAGTATATTTGATATTTTAAGCCAAATAATCTTTCAATTGTGACAGGCAGAAATAAACTTAATTAATTAATTAGTTATGGGTAGCTGATTGTAAGGCCCCTACTTTTTAAATTGTGTACTTTGCCCTGAACTATTGATAATTTATTTAAAAATTGATAGCTTTTAGAGACAGATGACTAAGGGAGCATCTTCCAGCAGTTCTACATCCCAGAGATAATAATATTTAATCCTAATATGTTTTGATTTTTTTTTCCTTGCAGAGCTTTGCCTGGTCATCTTGTTCAGAATGGTCAATTGGTTTACGTGTCCCCTTTGTGGTAGATGTTTGCTCAATGACATTTGAACAGCTGGATCTCCTATTGAGACAAGTTACAGAAGGGATGGATGGCAGTTCTGACTGGCCACCTCCACAGGAGAAAGAATGTATGGCTGTGGCTACTTTGAATCTTCTAAGGCTGCAGGTATTTTAAATATCATGGCAGTAGCATTCAGGATGCAGTCTCAGAATCTCAGTTGTGGTAATTAACTATTGAATTAGCTGGAATTAACATTGACTTGCTATTTTCCAAACTCTTTATTTTTTATTTGTTACTGTCTTTGCGTAGGACTAAAAGAGTAACAGCTGTCATCACAGTAATATCTGTAGGTGGCACATTAAAGGTATAGCATGCCTATGGTCAAGTAATTACCATGTCAGTTACTGACCTGGGTGACCTATCCTCCAAAGTCCCTTCCAATTTAATTATTCTGTTTGATCCTAGTTCACCATAATTCAAGGCCAACACTCATTTCCCATATAATGGGGGATATATTTATAACATATGATATTTTTTGGAGTATTAAGATGCACCTTTTTCCTCCATAAAAGAGGCTGAAAATTTGGGTGCATCTTATAATCCGAATTTAGCTTTTTCAAACCTTTTTTTCCCAGCCCTAACAAGGTGCTAACGATCTTACCAGCTTCTTACTCCCTCCAAAGAAGTTTTTTTTTCCAGCCCTAAGTCTTTGCAGGCTTGTTTTTTGCAGGTATATAAATTCAATAAAATGAAAAAAAAAAAGAAAATGTTTTCATTCCTACTCCCTCTGAAAAAGGTTTTTTCAGCCGTAACCAGGGGATAAAATAATATGCTGAAGCTGACCAGACTAAGGATGCTAGCCAGATTTCCCCCCCTATTTTCCTCTTCCAAAGCTAAGGTGCATCTTATACTCTGAAAAATAGGGTATATTAATTAATTTTCACATGTTGGAAGTACATTCCTTAATAAATGTTTAAAATTCACAAATATGTATGATTAATTTGCAACATTAGAATTCTTTCTTGAATTTGCTTCGTTGTTTATAAGTTGTCTGTGCTTGTCTTTCAGCTTCATGCTGCAATTAGTCACCAAGTTGATCCCGAATGCCTTGGCTTGGGGTTAGGCAGTGTCTTGCTCAACAGTCTGAAGCAGACAGTAGTGACTTTAGCAAGTAATGCTGGTGTGCTTAATACTGTGCAGTCAGCTGCCCAAGCGGTGTTGCAAAGTGGATGGTCTGTGTTGCTACCAACTGCAGAGGAACGAGCAAGAGCTCTTTCGGCACTTTTACCCAGTGCAGGTATGCTTCATTCACAGATATGTAAAGATAACACACAGAAAGACATTGTTAATACATCATACATTACAAAAGTGTTGTTAACTTTTAGTTTCAGGGAACGAAACAAATGTGAGTCCAGGTCGTAGATTTATGATTGATCTACTGGTTGGAAGTTTGATGGCCGATGGGGGTCTAGAATCTGCACTGAATGCTGCTATTACTGCAGAAATTCAGGTAGGTTGGCTTTGTGTTCAGTACAGATTGGAAAAAAATGTTTGTTTACAAAGTAACTTTGCTGTGTTTTATCATTTTGTTGAAATAAATGATGAATGTTTAGGCTAGCAATACTTATGAGGGGAAAGGATTGTCATTTATCAATCAATAAATGGTATGCATAGATTATTGCATAGTCTACCCCATTAACTAAAAGTACTATGGATTGGGAAATCCTGTAATCTATAAAAAAGGATTATGGTTAAATTAAATTTAGAGGACCAAATATTTTCCAGAGGCAATACTGTATGTAGTTATACAGGTGACATTTTTAACCCATTTATGCTAATTTAACAGCAGCAGCTAATTTAACAAACAGCAAGTAATATGGAATATAGAAGTAGATATTAATATTCTATTTTGCATGATTTACATTAATTAATTACTCATTTCTAACTTCAGTTCAAGGTGCTTATTTTTCTTCTAAGCCTGATTGTATTCATATTCACGTTGGAGGTCTTAGTTCTGATTCACCAGCAAACTCCATTAATCTAATGTGGTAACAGTGTTTGTAGGGGAGTAGGCAGAGTTTAGGATATACAGTAAAAACAAGTTGGTGCTTACACAAGACAAGACAGCCATTTTGTTTTAGAGTGTACTAGTAACTTTAACTAACTCTCTGACACGTGACTCAATAACCACATTTCTCCAACCTGAATAAGCTTAGAATTTTTCTTGGAACATAGTGGCTTATTTGATATCTTGATGGTTGCATGTAGTCAACATGATTAATTTTGGAAAGGTAAGCAAGATCAAGTCTATCTGGGTGATACAGGGATGCCATCAGGAAATATTAGTATGGTATAGACCTGAAGCAAAAAATAATCCTGAAAGGAGGCAATGGCAGATTATTTCTTTATTATTAATTAAATTACAAGGATGGGTCTGTGCAGTTGTAAGAAGTTAGATGTGATTGGAAACTTTTAATCTTCTATGGATTCCCTTTCATTCTGCTTTATATCTCACAGCCATATGGGCTTTATGGAGTGGTAGACTTGCAGATTCATCTAAGAGACAGGAAGCTGGAAAGTCAATAAATCATTAGGGGTTGGGGTATTACATCTCTTCTTTAATGGACATAACAATTAATATGTTCAGTGCTTTCACTTAAACCTTTTGCTTTGTAGGATATTGAGGCAAAAAAAGAAGCTCAGAAAGAAAAAGAAATTGATGAGCAGGAAGCAAATGCATCAACACTTCACAGGAACAAGACACCATTAGATAAAGACCTCATTAATACTGGGATCTACGAATCTGCAGGAAAACAAAGCTTGCCCTTGGTTCAATTAATCCAGCAACTATTGAGGTATTCTGGTTTGATAACAAAGGTGTCTTAGAATTATTGTTCCTCTTCATTTTTTAATTTTGATTTCTTTTCATTTTTGTCTACTGTCTAAGAAGCATACTGTGTTGAAAATAAAGACGACGCTAAAAATCATTTTATGAGTGTCCTGATTAAGGGTACCTCTGGTAAGCTTGCCACTTTGAGCTGTAAACTTGTGCAAGTCTGGACAATTTTCTTCTGCTTTTAAAACAGGATTTTTGACATCAGATTGTAGCATGGTTTGGGGGTTTAACTTTCTTTTTGTTTTGTTTTAAAGATATAGATCACAGCCAAGCCCTTAGGTCAGAGGTTCTTAAACTACATATTACCCACACCGCCAGGCTTACAAGTAAATTTCAGGGCCTCAGAGACAGAAAAAAACGCTTTCTCAATTCTTTGTGTTAAAAACATTTTAAAAGTTACCCTTTGGCAGTCTTTTCTCTACTATATGGCCTCTGGTGCTGGACCACAGCATCCATCAACCATGCACATGCTCATTGTTCTCCAGGATGGCTGATTTGCTGTTATCCAAAGAAGGATATTTGTGATTGTGTGTTTGTGGAAATTGTTCTCTGTTGCACTCTGTTGCTTATGCAGTTAGTGAAACACTTACATCTATTAAATAGATTTCCCCCATTGATTATTTAAGCAACTTTTGGCATTGCAGATTATGATTAATACATTGAAGTTTAATAAGAAAAATATTCTTTGTATGTAATATTCTTAAGGTTGTATTTTATAAAATTTCAAGTTTCTGTTTTTATTTATTTGATTTATAGATTACAATAATGATTAAAAGTAAGAGTCATATTACACAATGTTTGAAAACAATACTTGTTTATCAGTGGTTTATGTTAACACTTACGTTTCATAGAAACAAAACACTTGGTGGAGGAATGAGAAAGATGTAATTACAGATTTGGGACTATGATGCCAAATAATGTCTTTAAGAAAAATCAACGAAATATTCGTGTATAGTTGGCTAGTGATCTTTTTTGTTCAACCTTTTAAAGCCTTTTAAAAATATTATTCTCACCAGGAACATTGCTTCACAAACTATTGCAAAATTGAAAGATGTGGCTCGTCCCATTTCTTCTTCTTTAGACCATGAACATTATAATAAAGAAAGGTCTGCTTCTTTGGACTTACTGCTGCGTTTTCAGCGCTTGCTTGTTAGTAAGTTATATCCCGGAGATCATTTTGGACAGGTCTCTAATACATACAGTAAGTATGGCAAAAAAAAAGTGTTGAAATTATATAAAATAGAATAGAATTCTTTATTGGACACACAAGGAATTTGTCTCCAGTGCATAAGCTCTCTGTGTACATAGAAGCAACAAGTGATAAATCATGATTATAATCATCATAAGATACATCCATCAGAAATCATAAGATACCACACTTAGTAATAATCATAGGATACTAAATAAGCAATCAACATAAATCATCCTAGGATACCAAATAAAACAATATAAATTGTAAGATACAAGCAGCAAAGGTATAGTCATAAGAAGATAAGGAAATAGGTAATAGAAAAGATGAGAAAAATAATAGTAATACAAGCCTACTAGGTAGTTTGACAGTGTTGGGGGAATTAGTTGGTTAGCAGAGAGATGGCATTGCGGGGGCAGGGGCGGGAAACTGTTCTTGTGTCTAGTAGTTTTGGCATGCAGTACCCTATAGCATCTTGAGGGAAGAAGGTGAAACACTTGCTATTGGATTAGACATTTCCAGCCATTTCACATGAGTATCCTCTACATTTTGCTGAGATTAAATACTATGATGATGAACAGAATGTGATACTTCTATTTCTTGACAGGTCCTGAACTTCTAGGAGTTGGTTCTCTGCTAAAGAAATACACAGCCCTTTTGTGTACACACATTGGAGATATTTTGCCTGTAGCAACTAGCATTGCTTCTATTAGCCATAGGCATTTTGCAGAAGTATCTCGTGTTGTAGATGGGGATTTAACAGGTACTGATCCATTGTTTTAATTCCATTTTATCACTTCTAATGATAAGTAAAACATAAGAAACCTAATGGACATAAATCTAGTTGCACACATTTGGATCCATAAATGTGGATTGTGCCAAGAAAGGGGGAATGCCCTTAAAAATAATAATAATGGAAGTGCTGTTATTGAAGACAATTTGTGTACTAAGAATGGGCAAAAATGCCCTAATTTATCATTTTGCTGATTTACAAGTCTGGATTTAAGCTATTTGAAATGTATTGAGAGGATGCATAAAATATATTATTCTATCTTTTTACTAAAATTTTTGTTCTCCTTAGGTGTACTCCTTCCAGAGTTAGTGGTATCTGTAGTACTCCTTCTCAGTAAAAATCCTGGACTTATTCAGGAAGCTGGAGCGATTCCTTTATTAGCTGGCTTATTAGAACATCTGGACAGATTTAGCCACTTAGCTCCTGGTAAAGAGAGAGATGACAATGAAGACTTAGCTTGGCCTGGAATCATGGGTATGCTGTTTCCTGAAAATATTTTAAATGTTTTTAATGTATTCTTCAGATAGGTTTTAGGTGTTACTTCTCCATTTTGAGTTAATAGACCCCTTTATGAGCACTGTTCTTGGTTCTACTGTAGGAATTGTCAATTGCAAGAAGACTAAGAATATATAGTATGTTTAAGGAAAAAGATGAGTGGGAGATGTGATAGCTTCCTGCGAGAATGCTGCATCTATTAATTTTTAGAATGCAGAGCATGGTATAACAGTCTCAAGTCCAATTCAGATAAAATTATTAAAACTCCCACTTCCTAATAAGAAAGCTAGCTCTCATTCATCTTCTGTCATTAAGCAGAGACTTTGGATGCATTTACAATTTGGAATTGAATTAAATGGGAAGTTGGCCTAAATGGCTCTTTCAAATCTGCGATTTTAGAAAAAGCATGCCAGAAAATATATTTATAGGGGAATACATGATTAAGTTATGCTTACCTACTTCTTTCGCTTTACTCTTTTCAGTTGGAGAGTTAGTCACAAACCATAGTTAACATTTTTCCTCATCTCTTAGGTACATTCTTTACTGGGCAAAATTGCAGAAATAATGAGGAAGTAACACTTATACGAAAAGCTGACTTGGAAAACCACAATAAAGATGGTGGCTTTTGGACAGTGATTGATGGCAAAGTGTATGATATAAAAGATTTCCAAACCCAGTCATTAACAGGGAGTGGTATACTTGGTGAGATTCTACTATATCAAAGCAAATATCAAACTCCATATCAAGTTCAATTGGCTGTGCTTTCTAAACTGATGGCTTTCTGTTTTCCTTAGCCCAGTTTGCAGGAGAAGATCCAATTGTTGCATTGGAGGCAGCTTTGCAGTTTGAGGATACAAAAGAATCAATGCATGCTTTCTGTGTTGGCCAATATATGGAGGTAACAACCTTAAATTATTTCAAACTTGAGCCAAGTAAGATAAAGAAATAATATTGGTGAATCCAATGCCATAACAAGTATGGCATGTTTCTGCATTTTCACGTCACACTGAAGAATTATGAATCATGAATTAATCCAATTTCCTCTTAGGTTCATAAGGACACTGACTTTGACAGCTCATCTTTCTATTTTCCTTCCTTGTATTGGTACAAAAAGTTCTTGAGTTATGACCTTAATGGAGCCTACTCATTATAGTTGCAAGTGCAAAGTTTGTTAAGCGAGACAGCCTCACTTAATGACACCCACCCCTGCTCTCCATGATACAGCCATTATAGCAACAGTATTTAGGCTTATGCACTGCCAGATAGTACTCATAGCACTCTCTGGGTGGTTTACAGTGTAAGCAATATTTGCATGTTGCAATACTGCATTTTAACCACTACCAGGACTCATGGTAATATGAACACATGAATTGTTAAATGGAGCTTTTGAGGATGGGGGATGTCTGTTGTAACTTTAAACTGTCCCTAAGCGATCAGATGTAAGTCAAGGATTACCTATGTTTGAATTACAATTTATCATTATTATAGTTTCAAAGCATATAACTCAGCTGCTTGGATTATGAAAGCCATGCATGGAAATAATTCCTAATTAATACCTGATATGATTCAGATGCATTGAATTTAAATGAGGTCAAATTCAGAAGTGTCCTGGAACAATTGTTACCCTTTTTGACTTACTTAATATTTTAAAAGCTAAACTTTGTTTTTTCTTAACATTTCTACAATATAGATTTAAAATTGCATCAGCTTTCCATTACAAATTATGTTTTATTTCTGTGCAAATTTAAAGAATAACTTAGCTTCACACTGAAAAACCCAACTACACAGATTACATATGTAATAGAGTATATGTAAACTTTTTGACCCTTTGTTTCACTGCAGTTGACAAAACAAGAATGAATAAAGGAACAGAAATAGGGGTTTTCTGAATTTATTGTTGTTCTTGCTCTTTCTATATAGTTCTTCCTCCTTCATTAATTTTTCCCTATGTCTCCAATATGCTATAGCTCTATATTGCTATAGCTAAATGCTAAATTAAAGTCGTTGACGAAGTGTGATCATCACTATTTAATCACAGTTTATTCATCATGGATTGGCTTCTGGTTTTGTTTATTTTCTCTTTCTGTAGCCTGATCAGGAAGTGATCACAACACCAGATACTGGCAGTCTCTCATCTCCTCTCATAGACACTGAAAGAAATTTAGGCCTGCTTCTTGGTCTACATGCTTCCTATCTAGCAATGAGTACACCACTTTCTCCAGTGGAGATTGAATGTGCCAGTAAGAATTTTTACAGTTTTATTTTAAATGTAAATGTATATAAGGGCTGGTCTATGTTCTATCATTCAGTGAACTTGTTAAAAATAAAAGCTAATTTAAGATTCAAGAAATACATAGCTGTCTATGATATACTGCATTATTTGTTTTTTTTTAAACCAGATTTACTCCTTGTCATTTTTAATGTAAATAAACAAAATTTTTAAAATTTAGC
>JANHGD010007224.1:38915-52804 GCA_027560375.1 Imantodes cenchoa
CAATTCACCAGGCTATAAGTTCATGTGGGGGGGCCATCTCTGCCACTAATCTATCTGGGTGCAGTTCGTCAAGCTTAGTTGTGAGCCAGCGGCCCCACCTCAGCTCTGCTGGGCTGCAACCTGTTGCTGTACTGCTGTACTGCTGGGCTGTAACCTCTGTGTTGAAAGAGGAGGAAGTTCACCAGACAGCGATTCCAGTCCCCATTTGTCATCTGCTTGAGCACCTTCTTTGTGTCCTGACCATTTGTTCAACCTGACTGTTGGTCACGGGGTGGAATGGAACGGATGTTACATGCTGAATCATGTTGGTGTTAAGGAATGATTGAAACTCTTCTGCTGTGAATTGTGTCCCATTGTTGGACATGATTATATCTGGCAGACCATGTGTGCTGAACAGCCAGCACTATTATCAGATGACCCTAGTCATTGTCATCGATGAGACCGGTGCCACTTCCAACCACTGGGAATAACTGTCCCCTACTATCAGATACTACTAATGTTCTAGAATAGTATGTGATGGGGGCCTCTCTACCATCTGGCATCCTGTGGCTTAGTACTGCCCCAATGCCATAAGGCAAAATGTCACAGGCTAGTGTTACTGGTAAGGTTTTGTTGAAATGAGCTAGGACAGAGTCTGAGGATAGCAATAATTTTACTTCCTTGAATGCTTTGTCTTGAGTGCTTGACCAGATTCAGGGTGCTTGTTTGTCCAGTAGTCAGTGTAGCAGTTCTGCCAGGGCAGCCTTATATGGTAAGAAGGAGTTGAAGCTGAAGTAGTCATTGACAGGGAGGACATTGTAGCAGATAATTTTATGAGTTATGCTTAGGTCGTGTCAAAGGCAACGTAGTTCTAAGCTTTCTAAGCCTAGGATTTCAAGTCTGGTTGCATAAGGTATTCTTTTGCGAGTAGAGGAGTGGAGTTGTCCTCTTCTCTTTCTTGAAGTTGAAGCTGAAGTTCTATTTCCTGAAGTTTCTAGTTGTCCTCTTCTCTTTCCCTCTAGCTTTCACAGCATTCCAGAGAGTCCAGTCTTTTCCAGAGAGCTAGATCTTTGCCTAGTGTATCCGAAGTTGGGTAATTTGTGCCTTGAGTGAAAACTCTGACTTGATTTGTTCAATGATCCATACATTGGTTTTCTTGGCTGTCTGCAGTAGTCTCAGAAATGTTCTTCAATACCAAAGTCTTCAAAATTCATCCCTTCCTGTATCTTTAAAGTCTAACTTTCACTTTCATAGAGGGTCATAGGGTTTTCATGACTCTGCTCTTAGAAAGTGTAGACATGCCACCATCTATACAGTGAAAAAGTTGTGACAAAAATCTGTTGCCATGTGTGAGCAAGTAACTCTGGACTTGGCAAAAATAATCCCTCTGGATTCCTAGATTCTGCATTAGTTGATATTTGGTGTTTTAAGAGCATACTTTGCAATTTCAATGAGAACAACTGAGTCCCGTTGGGAGTGGACGGCATATAAATCCCAATACATACATACATACATACATACATACATACATACATACATACACACACTAACTTACTTACTTACTTGATCCCTGTTCCTGAAACTTTTATTAAGCCTTGGTAAGACCACACTTGGAATATTGCATTCAGTTTTTGTTGCTATAATATAAAAAGATGTTGAGATTCTAGAAAGAGTGCAGAGGAGCAACAAAGATGATTAGAGGACTGGAGGCTAAAACCTTTGTTGCAGGAATTGGGTATGTCTAGTTTAATGAAAAGAAGGTTTAAGGGTGACATGATAGTAGCGTTCTAAGGGGCTCCAATATCTAAGGGGCTCCACAAAGAAGAGGGTGGGTCTATCTATTCTCCAAAACATCTGAAGACAAGACAAGAAGCAATGGAGGGAAACTAATCAAGGAGAGAAGCAACCTAGAACTAAGGATAAATGTATTGACAGCTAGAACAATTAATCAGTGGAATGACTTGTCCCCAGAAGTTATGGGTGGTCTAACAGTGGAGGTTTTTAAGAAGATATTGGAAAACCATTTGTCTGAAATGATAGAGTTTCCTGCCTGAGCAGGGGTTGTACTAGAAGACCTCTAAGGTCCCTTCCAACTCTGTTATTCTGTTAAATGAGTCTATGATTCTGTTCTTAAAGACATTATGATGTTCTGGCAGTATTTTCCTGCCTAATCTGCAAGTGTTAGTTCCATTTTGTAATATAAAATGAGATTTCAAATCTGCATGAATTTTTATAGCCAGGAAGCTAAATTGCTGTTTTCCAGAGATACAAAGAAAATTTTCTTAAGTTAAACCTTCTGAACTCAAAAATATGGTTGATTATAGCCCCATACAGTATGGGAGTATATACTCTGTTAGCTGAAGGCTATCCTTAACTTTTGTGTATTGGGGGAATTTCATTCTCATAATCTCATTCTTATTTGTGATGACAAGATAACCATGACATTTAAATTATATTTAAATATTATGTAATAGTTAATAGGATTAGTCCTAACTGTGCTGTCCAGTAGTGGGATTCAAATTTTTTTACTACCAGTTCTCTGGGCTTGGCTTGGTGGGCATAACATGGCTTGGTGGGCGTGGTTTGGTAGGTGTGGCAGGGAAAGGATACTGTAAAATCTCTATTCCCACCCCGCTCCAGGAGAAGGTTATTGCAAAATCTCCATTTCCTCCTGAGCAGCTGGGACTCGGGGGGCATAGAATAGATGGGGGCAGGGCCAGTCAGAGGTGGTATTTACCAGTTCTCTGAACTACTCCAATTTTACGCTACTGGTTCTCCAGAACTGGTCAGAACCTGCTGAAACCCCCCTCTGGTGCTGTCCCACTCATGCACGCACACACCACAGGTATAAGGAGTCTTTACTAAGGCTTCTGAGCCTGAACTGGTATTCCCCAGAAATTCACTGTTCTGGCACCAGCTCAACCCCAATGAGTTCCACAGGCTAGTCAAATGAAGCCAACACTAGTCTTCAAGGGAAAGGCAAGTCCAGTCCATTAGGCCAAAGCAAGTTCCCAAGATAAAAGCAAGTTTATTTATTTATTTATTTATTTAGTTGTATTTATAGGCCGCCCACCTCCTGAAGGACTCCAAGTTCCAAGACAAAGGCAAATCAACAAGCAAAGACAAGGCAAAGGAAAAAAATAAAGAGACATGATCCAAAGTTCAAGGCATGAACAAACACAGCAAGGAAACAAACACGGTGTTTCTAGCATCATCTCCATTTGTCCGCTGTGCTAAATAGCCAACTTCAAGAAGGGTGAGGCTGCCTCCTCATGAGTAATTTGGATGACCTTCAGTGCTCCTGCCTTTTCTCTGGCCTGCACATTTTTTGGATCAGACTTAGAAGGCAGTTCCTCTTTCTAATAGCTGATAGGCTGCAGCTGCATGCTTTTTCCACTTGAAGCCTCAGGGCTTCTCTACTTTAGCTGTGTTTCAGCCAAATTACTCTCAGACAGCTGTTGGGAGCCATTGACTAACTCCCCTCTTGGCACATCTGGAACTGGATAATCTTCCTCCAAGCTGACATCTGGATAGGAAGCATGGAGGAGTCATCACACTAATATATATACTAGCTATTTAATGAATAATTAAAATTTGGGGTGACAATATTTGGAGAACTTTTTAGGAGCTGTATCTTAAGCTTTTGAGAATAACATTTGGATCTGGGATTTGGGTCTGAGCACCCAAAGGTATGTTGATATTTTTACTGCAGTTTGGACTGTATGGCAACATTGCAGAATCTATTTGTTAATTCTTTCATTGAGACCATGGATAACAGAAGTTGTCCATGGTATGAATCCTGCTGAAGCTCACAGTCCAACAGAAACCCACTTTTAATCCTTGCACTATTCAGAGATTATTATAATTCATTTTGTTCACTCTTCTTATATACAATACAATATTTAGAATATTGTATTCTAAATATGAGAACAATTAGGGGGAAAATAAAAAAGAGGAGCTTTCATTGCCTGGATTGGACTAAAAGGGGACAAAGAATGATAACTTTTATGAATTGGGTGCATAGCAGTGAAAACAGTGATGAAAAACAGGCAGATCAATAGTGTTGCTTTGGTATTAGAAGTTTTATGTTAATACTAGAATTATATAGGCAAAAAAATGGATGGCACAAAGTCCCTGCATTTTTCAAACTGTCTAAAAAGCTTATCCCTTAAAATTCGGCAGTAACAAAAACAATAAGAACAATTTATTAAACTTGTATACCTCCTGATTTTCAGCAACCCTGGACAGTACTCAACAATCAAAGAAATTTCTGCTTTTGAATAATTTTCTTTTAAGTTTATTTTTAAATAATTACTTACACAGAGCTACAGAAATATTATGATAAAATAGAATGTTTAAATGTGTTTCTTTATAGAGTGGTTGAAGTCCTCTATTTTTTCTGGAGGCTTGCAAACTAGTCAGATACATTATAGTTACAATGAAGAAAAGGATGAAGACCACTGTAGCTCTCCTGGCAACACCACACCAAACAAGTCAAAGATGTATTCCCATCGACTAACTTTGACTGACCACTCACAGCCATTTCTGCAAGCTATTGCAGACAACAATACTCAGGATCACACTGTGAAGGTAAGAATACTTTGTCTTAAGAATAAAGATGGGCTTTTCTGGGCACTGGAATTGTTAATTTAAACGTTGATGTTTATAAATCTTTGGACTGTTCCATTGTTACACCAAAGTGTTTGATATCCCAAGTTTTAAACAGTGTTTTGGAGATAATTACTGTATACTATTTAGGGTTGCGAATAAGAGCTCACCAGTCTAAACACATCATATTAGTGGAAATAAATGGGTCCTTATAACATGGGAGGTGTTGAATTTTTCCTCTCAAGGCCATAATTGCTGTAATAAATGGAATTTGCTCATTCCCAGAATGGGTGTCACAAGTATTGTCCATCACAAAACACCATTTTTAAAAAGCAACCAGATGCTGCTAAAAGAAAAATAACTTTTTAAGAACTTTTGTTAAAGGTTTTTGAACTTTATAACATCACTCGTTTGAGTTGCACAAATATCAGCAGAAATTCGGAACTACAGTACAAATTTCAGAAGAAATTGAAACTAAAAAACAAATAGCATAGTGAAAAAAAAATTACATACAAATCAGATTTTGAAAATAAACACCAAACATAACATCAAATGTTATGCTCTAAATAAAACCTAAATTTTTCCACCAATGAAAATCCCAGTACCACACTAAAGGAACTGGCCAATCAGCCAAATAATACAAATTCTCTACCTCAACTTGTCCTGGAGAACAAACTTTGCTTAAAATAACACTGCTCCAAAACAATATAAAATGCATGCCATCGGATGCTCTTAGTCCTTGTTTTTTATGATAATGATACTGTTATTGGTGATAATTACTTCTGGGATAGATAGGAAAGCCTGGAAAATTAAAAAAGCAACAAAAGTCTAATAAAGGTGTCCCTTGTGATGATCTTATTTCTCTTTCTAATGTTTTCATGGTCTCCCCCCCCCCCCTAATATCTGCTGTCTTTGTTCTGAAAGTAATGCTGAGTCTAGCCTTGTTCCATGCTCTCCATAGATCATGCAAGAACATTATCCTGCATAACTGCACAGAGTGACTAGGCTAGAAACATCTGCCGCTTTTGTAAAAACTACAGTTAAAGAATATTAAATAAAACTATAAAACTGCTTGTCTAACAGTTACTTCTGAGTGGTTTTTTTTTCTTCCTTAATGTATTGTAAGAATAGTTATTATCCTAACAGTAGGATATGGTTCCATCTACAGTAGCGGCCAACATTGTGGAAACCTTTTGGGAAAAAGTGTATTTTTGAGGCTTGATGGTTAATAACACCACTTTTTTTTGGAGTTTCAAGGTAATTATATTCTACTGCTGGAATGGCCTGGGAATAGCCCAGACCTTAACCCAATTGAAAATCTATGGAGCCGACTAAAGAAATTTGTTAGTCAGAAGCCACCCAGCAATAAAACCCAGTTAATAGAATCAATTATTCAATCTTGGTTTCATATTATAACAGCTGCAGAAAAGAGTTGGTTCACTCCATGGGAAGATGTTATAATTCGTGCTAAAGGTTACCCAACTAAGTATTAACTGACATGGTGATGAATTTTTGTATATCTGGTTTTACTTTTCTTTATAACTGCTATTTTAATAGCAAATCCTTCATAAAAATTACTGCATTACATTCTTGATTAAATTATCTTTCCATTGAAATATAATTTTATGGTACTACTCCCCCCAAAAGTGGTGTTATTAGCTTGTTTTGGAAAATAACACTTTTCCCAAAAGTTTTCCACAATTTTGGCCACTACTGTATATGTAAGAAAAGTGCATGTAGGAGAATCTGTCTTTAGATTCCAATATATAATATTCCAATATGTGATATTCATATAATGCTTTTTTCAATTATTTGATTTCATTGAATTGCATTTGTTTGATTGCTACAATGTCATAAACCCTACTAAGTGTATTTTTTAATATCTAGGACTTCTTATGTCAAGTTGAGAGGTACTGCAAACAGTGTCATTTGACAACACCAATTACATTCCCTCCTGAGCACCCAGTAGAAGAAGTGGGACGTCTGTTGTTATGTTGCCTTCTCAAGCATGAGGATTTAGGTATCTGTATTTGGCATACAGTTATCTCACAGTAGCACTGTAAAAATTATAGGGCACTGAGAGGAAGGAGACAATAATTAAATGCAATCAGATGTGAGGTGCTAAACACGTATTAGAGATTACATTGCTCTAGCATGGCATGGGCAAAGTGCTGTATATTATCATATGGCAGTCAAAATGCTGCTTATTATTCTAGGTTCCATTTGGAATATAAGATTGTGTAGGAAAATTGGGGTTACTATGATAACACAACCTTTTGAGATTCTAGCCTTCAAAATAAGCTGAGACAGAGTAGACAGATTCTTAAATATTTTAGAAGATCCTCTGTCTTGGGGAGCAGAACGCAACAATCTTTGTTTCTTCCCAATATGGATTTAGTCAACATGCTTCCAAATTGTTGAGTGGTTTCAAATTGTTGAATTGTTTGAGCTGGGCGGACTTACAAATCCAGAGGGGAAAATGCTTACCTTTGTTGTAAAAAAGGTACTAAGAAGGGTGGAGATGCTTATCCCATCACATAGTTTGCTATGGGGAAACCAAAATTGCAAATTATTTAGTCTAGCATAGTGGTCTCCAACTTTTCCAGCTTGGTGGACTGGTGGGGACAATGAGGGGGCAGAGGGGATGGTTTTCCCTACATGCACGCACTGCTTTCACAAATGCAGCTTTGCACATGAGCACTTGCCCACCACTTCCGTGGTCCAGTTTGGAATGGGCTGCAGCCCAGAGGGCGAGGACCTCTGGTCTAGCACATACTTAGATAAGTTTTCTTCCTAATCCTATTAAACTTTCTTAACTAAATTGTTAATGGTCTTAAACTCTTTTTCTGCACTGGGAAAATAATACATTTTTGGTTGGACAAGTGGAGCAGCAGACTATGGCTGTGGAGTAGGGGAAATAGTTGTCTTTTATGTTCTTCCAGAACAGTTCAAAAAGAAAATTCTATGCCACAGGTCACCAACCAGCGGTCCGTGGACCACTGATGGTCCAGGAGAAAATTTTGGTGGTCCGTGGAGAAATCTTGGCCCCTGGGTGGGAGAGAGGGAGGGAGAGAGGGAGGGAAGAAGGAAGGAAGGAAGGAAAGAGAAAGAAAGAAAGAAAGAAAGAAAGAAAGAAAGAAAGAAAGAAAGAAAGAAAGGAACGTATGACCACAATTGAGCCCAAAATTTTGGTTGCTAAGCAAGAACGTTGTTAAGTGAGTTTCACCACATTTTACAAGTTGGCAACGCCCACCCGGTCACCTGACCTCCAAGCCATGCCCACAGAACCGGTAGGGAAAATTTTTGGATTTAACCACTGGTCTGCAGGACTTAAAATTATGAATTAGGATCCATGGGATTAAAAATTATGAATGTGGTGATCCGCAGGATTTAAAATTATGACCTTGGTGGTCCCTGAGGTCCAAAAAGTTGGGGACCCCTGTTCTATGCCATTTCAAATCAGAGTATCAGTAAGAAAGAACTCATTGTCTGATTATTTTATTGTAGCATTTCATTTCCTATTATATTTCTGCTTATTGTTTTCTAAAGGACATGTAGCACTTTCTCTTGTTTATCCTGTTATGCTTGGCGTTGACCAAGGGAAACACCGAATACTTCCAAAATCTGTAGCAGATGTTTGTCGTGTTGTCTATCAAGCAAAATGTTCACTGATCAAAGTGAGTATGGAGTCAGCAGCATTCTTTCTTAGTGCTAATAACTGCTGTTGCTAGTTAAATTATGGACTGATTCATGTGCATTATTATTTTAAGACCCATCAAGAACAAGGAAGATCTTACAAAGAAGTCTGTGCTCCTGTTATTGAACGCTTGAGATTTCTCTTCAATGAACTGCGCCCAGCAGTATGCAATGATCTCTCCATCATGTCCAAACTTAAAAGTCTTAGTTCTTTGCCCCAATGGAGAAGGGTTGTCCAGAAGATAATTAGAGATAAGAGAAAAAAGAAAGGTAAAACAATGGCTTAAATATGATTTACAGAGGATGTACTGGAGAAGATGTGATTCTTATTTGTTGACATAGTAGAATACAACGAATTTTGGGTTGTTCCTAAGTAGGTTTTTTTATACCTACCTCAATGAAAAAAAATATGGCATGATCATTTACCCATCACTGTTTGTACATCCAGTTCCTAAGGGGCTCCATATTGTAAATTCAAAAGATAATGCAATTAGCAAGAATAGG
Source organism: Imantodes cenchoa (assembly GCA_027560375.1). Taxonomy (NCBI): domain Eukaryota; kingdom Metazoa; phylum Chordata; class Lepidosauria; order Squamata; family Dipsadidae; genus Imantodes; species Imantodes cenchoa. The sequence continues at coordinate 47,703 of JANHGD010007224.1, forward strand.
TTGAGGAATATGATCTTCTGCCTCATACAATTGCTATTCACTTCAGCAGTGATTTTTTTATCTAGACAAACTTAAACTTTTGTTTCTTAGGAAATACAGATTTATTCAATTATTATGTTTTGCATTTCTGGGTTTTTCTTAAAACATCTTTTTTTTCCTGCTAGCTCCTAAAAAGTCCGAAACTTCTGATGTGGAAGAATCCAAAATTGGAAATGAGGAAAGTGATTTGGGAGAGTCATGTATTATACCTCATAGTCCAGTGACAACTGATAAAAGGCCTTTGTCCATCAAATCACCTAAGGTAGATATAAAAAAGATAGCATGCAGTAAGATGTAGATGTTGTTGAATGTTTATATATCTATATATCTATATCTATAACACACACACAGACACACACAGACACACACAGACACACAGACATACACCACTTTAAAGTAATCTCTGTGTATGCATCCTAAGTGCTGTAAGTTGCCCAGAGTTACTTCATTATTAGATGGGTGGCAAATAAATTCAATGAACAAGTAAGTAAGTAAGTATGGATTGTGGGAAAAATTTTATAGTATCTCTTAAAGAACCTGATTAATTGGCATATTTTTATGTATGTTTATGTGCACAAGTTGCTGAAGGCACTCTGAGAGGAAATGGAAGTTATACATTTAAACTATACACAGAATATTAGTTTAGTTTAGTTTAGTTTATTGGGATTTATATGCCGCCCCATCTGTAAGGACTCAGGGCGGCTCACAATACACATATAAAATGCAATAGAAATACACAATTAAAAAACCAATCCCAATAATATTAAAAGAAGATAAATGCATACGTTCATCATTCATACAGGGGCCACGCACTCAGATCGAAAAATCATTGGCCCCAGGCCTGGCACCAGAGGAAGTTGGACTAACTGCAGCCTCCGGACGGTCTTCAAGGGTAGCCCCATGTAGAGTGCGTTACAGTAGTAAAGTCGGGAGGTGATGGGGGCATGAGTGACTGTTAGGAGTGCCTCCGCTCAAGGAAGGGCCGCAATTGGTGCACAAGTCTAACTTGTGCAAAGGTTCCCCTAGCCATAGCTGCAAAATGCTGTGTTTGTTTTCAGGACTTGCAGATATAGAAGGTTCACTATTTCCTGAAGGAATTTCAGATTTCAGCAAGTTAACTTTAGTTAAGTGTCATGGCTAAAATATCCTTAATTACTGATTTGGTATCTGGTTGCATTTGTTTGCATTCTGGCTAATCTTCATGACCAGATGCCATATGTGCTCAAATTGAGTTTTCATTCTTTGGTGCAGCTTCTAAGAAATGATGGAGATAACACTCATCTAAAAACTTTCCACAATCAGAACATTTTTAATTATTTTCTGGTAAGCTTCTTTCATATACTTCCTTATAAGATGCTCCTTCACTTTTTTCCGTGTAATAAATGGCCTTTGACATTTTGAGTGCCACATTTAATATCCTGTTCAAGCTTTTGATGTTGTTTGTTTATGAATGAATTCTTAATTATTTGACATAGATAGCACTGCGAAGCTAGGAATATTGTGATTATCTGTCACAATTTTGAGCAATTGCTACATTCTTTTTAATTTAAACTCAAGCTAGGTTTTTTTATTCTTTATACTTATTTATTGTATAATTCTTATATTACAGATTAAAAGGTTGTAGAGTCGTAAACTAGGGATTTAACAACCAAAGGTTATAAAGTGATTGATATTTATAAAATCAGATTATTCCTTCATATGGAATCATGTCTCATTTGTATTTTTTTTGTATGGATCTGAAGGTAGCCTTTTTATTAGAGTTTGTAATATCTTTTATTTTGTTACAGAAAGAAATGTTGGGACTTAATTCTGCTTATAGTAAGCAATACACAGTTTTTCACATTCTTTTTGTTTGTGTTCTGTCTAACAATGCATATTTGAAAACTTCATTTTTTGATAAGTAATGTATTCTATTTCTGTTATTGTTGTCATGAAAATATACGCATCCATACACATGGTTACACATAAACACAGATGTACTTAATGAGTATAATACTGAGACATTAAACTGCCTGAAGCATTTTCTTTTATATTTTACTAAGATTGCAATTTAATAACTACTAATATAACTTGCCGTTAGGATCATACATATAGATTTAGTATGAATGTGAGTCCCTGCTTTGCTTCATATTATTTTTTTCACTTATTTGTCTTGGGATATTTGTCACTAATCCTAAAGATCTGAGTGCCCTTCATAAATAAAATTCTCCGCAAATAATTTTTGGGTTTGGGAACTCTCTGTTCAATTTGTGGGCAAGCGTGAGTAGCTAAAATTTGAGTGTGGGTTCAGTATAACTTCTTTTTTTTACTACAGAAAGATTGGTGATAAAAAGCCTAGCTGAAGAGTGATTCCCCTGAAAAGCCGTTTTTGAAATATGTTTCTCAAAGTAACTGGATAATTATATTCATTAGGAAAGCATTTGGTGCTTTTTAAAGTACATTTAGCAAATGCTTCCATACCTGAGGGTCCACCCATTTAAAAGGAAACAGGATGTGGGTAGAAACTGTAAGGAAAAAGTCTAAGCTAATAATTCTAAAGGATCTTACTGTTCATTTTTAAACTTATTTAATGTTTGGAAGCAGTTCGACAAATGAATGCCTAAAAATGATGAGAAAACTATTTAAATATTTGAATAAAGGATTGAGTTCATGCCTCCATTACAACCATGGAGTTGGCCCAGGTCAGGTCATTACAGTGGAAGTCACAAATGCATTGCATCTGCTTTTTATCTTGAAGCAGATGTAATGTGAGTTGAAGGTGTAGGATATTAACATCTGTCCTTTGTTATAGTCAGGTCACTTTTGATCCATTCTTAGCATATGCTTGACTGCTGTAAAGAATTTTGGGGACATCTAAATGTTAAAATTGTTTGGATTTCCTCTGTGGTTACTAATTGAAAAAAAACTTAGGTGATTGAGATCATATCTTGCAAAGTTTTTTGGGATGAGTTTGTGCCAGTTGGTTTCAAGCAAGTGGAAAGGATTCTTTTTAATATCAGCTATGTCACCAATAACTTGGTTCCTTCCTCTTCCTAGTTACTGTTGGAGTAAAGGTCCTAGAAATACAATAGGCAGTGAAATACAATTGGGTGGTGGCAAATACTACTGAAGAAGGCAATAATAAACCTCCCCAAGAAGCCATCTATTTTTGACACTTATGAGTCAGTGATGGGTTGTAGTTGCAGAAAGGTTGGGGGGATGGAATGTCTTATTGGAATCGTGAACATTATGGATGATCTATGGTAGAACTGGGAAAAAGACAGTATGGCTTGCTTTGACTTGATCTTTCAATAGCTTTTAATACCATTGATCATAGTATCCTTCTGGATAATCTGTCCAGAAGGCTGGAAGTGCTCAGCAGTGATCCTTGTCCTTCTAAAATGATCTTTTAATCTTGTTACTGCTTTAGAGGTGTATAAGCTGCTTGGAATCAGACATAATAGGAGCAGCACATATAATCCCAATTAAATGTGGAGAAATAAAATTAGTTACTAGAAATGCATACAAATATATATATTTTCCCTTTTCACTCACGAATCACAAGAACTCTGCATCATTAGAATGTAACCCTGTTAGTGACCTCAAACCCCTACTATGTTTATTAAGTTTTCTGGCTCCATTTTATGAAAACTGAAATATGTAGAATAGTCCTTCTTTATAAGAGATTAGTTTGGGCATCTGGTTAGAGGTATTGTTGTGTTTTCTGACATATGCTGCTTGTGAGATAGAGGGAAGGGCGTGTCCGAGGGAAAATTTGCAGACTTTGGACTTTAAGCTATTCTTTGCTCTGTCCATAAAACAATGTATGATATAATAAAAAATGTCATAAAACATTTCCTGTGTGTTTGACTCTGCTACACATGGGCCATTTTCAAGGAAGGTAATCTCTGAATGTTTTCCAATAATGGCAGTAGATTGGAGGTTGTTGAAGGAATCTGGTAAGGAAGTATCTCTAAAAAGATATGACTCTTTGCATAGGTGCCGGGGTTTGCCTTAAGGAGGGGAACAACTGTAGTGCCAGTGACTGTAGCCATGCTCCGGAGAAGCCCTGTTGGAGGGCCGATCAGCTGTGTGCATGTTGGTGGCCAGTGTAAGAGAAGTGGGATGCCAGACGCTCAGCTGAGCAGCCAGCAGGGCAATTTCCAGCAAGCCAGCAGGGTGCAGGGCTTGCCTACATAACTTTGCTGGTGCTGCTGCCTCTTTGCTGGCGCGAACAGCCTCCCGACGCTGCCTCTTTGCATAGGTGCAGGCAAAGTTATGTAGGCAAGCCCCGCATCCTGCCAGCACAGGCCATGCCGGGAATCGCCTGACCAGCTCTACGGAGCTGTAGAGCTGAGCATCTGGCATCCCGCTTCTCTTGTGCTGGGCGCTGCAATGCACAAGCTGATCGGTGCTCCAACGGGGCTTCTCCAGAGTGTGGCTGCAGTTGCTGGCATTCCCCACCCCAAAACTTTTCTCCCCCCATAAGGCAAACACCAAGGTTTACAGCCAGGCTGGCAGGAGGAAGAGTAGCCACTCTACAAAAGTGATGAGTAAAAGCCATAACAACAATCAGTTGGTCTGTTTCTACACTGTATCATATTTCAGTCAAGTCTATCCTCTGGTGACTGATAAAACCTATAAAGAACACTGTATATGGGGAGGGAGGTTCTAATAAAAATTACATTACATGAAGTCACAATGTTGCTGTTTGTTCTAGAATACCAGAAACATTTGTCAGAAACAGTCACTTTAGTTCATAGGACATGATTTGTTTTTCTTTCAGAGTGATTGATACAAGTGATCCAAGAACATTAAACTGTAACACAAATCAAATCTTTATTACTATCATAGACCAGCACACCAAAGGTAGTCCCTTCTTTTAACTGTTTTAACTGTTGTGTTAACAGTTTTAACTGTTTTAATTCGTAACATTCTGCTTATAAGTGCTATATGCTTAGACCTCACAGCATTGTTAGAGACCACACCCACCCACTTTACAGTCTATTTCTGTTGCTCCCCTCTGGGAAGAGGTTTCAAAGTATTTCTAGCAGGACTTCCAGATTCTGTAACAGCTTTGTTCC
>JANHGD010007224.1:78209-91537 GCA_027560375.1 Imantodes cenchoa
TTTTGCCCATTGCAGTCACTGACTTTAGAGATAACACTGATCTCCGAGCCCTAATTACTGGCTGACATTGTATTTCCAGCGTATAAGACGGCCCCCTACTTTTGCGAAGATTTTCCTGGGTTAAAAAGTCATCTTATACCCCAGAAAATACGGTAATGGATGAAATGTATTTTTCAAAATAATTATTTCCAAGACAGTACCTGGGGAAAAACACATTTAAATAAAAAACTTCTTTCAAACATCTAAAATAGCCAGCTGGATATAAAGATTACTGAATGTGAAAAGCAATAAATCAGTCCACTTTAGCAGTGAATTTTCCTGTTTATTTATATTTTACAGATCAAAGTGCCTTCCTTTTCTGAAACCCTATCTGCTTTGAATGTGGTGCAAGTAGCTGGCGGTTCTAAAAGTCTCTTTGCAGGTAGGAAAGCTTTTTCCTATGCACTTTGAAAGTTACATCAGATATAATTGAGAACACCACCTTTTACTTGTGTGAATTTCATGGTCATGGAACCAAAATTACCTTTATGTTTTAGTGACTGTGGAAGGCAAAGTCTATGCCTGTGGAGAGGCTACAAATGGAAGGCTTGGATTAGGCCTCTCAAGTGGAACAGTTCCTATTCCCCGACAGATTACTGCACTCAGTAACTATGTAGTCAAGAAAGTTGCTGTTCATTCAGGTACTGACATATTTTTCTATGTTTGACAATCAATAAGTGAAATGGAACTCTCTTTGCAATGTCTCCTTTATTTTTAATCCACTGCATATTTCTGGTGATGGTTTGTGAGAAATACTTTGGAAGATTCAACTGCATACACACCAGGCTGGTCTTTCCACTGTTATACTCAGCACAAGGAAGTATAAACACAAAAGAGGCATGAAGGTTTAGTCTTAACAGATTCTTCTTGGAAAGCTTTCTTTTGGTAAAGAAAGCAAGTGATTTGAAACTAAGATTTGCAGTAGAAATAGGCAGAAAACAATAAACTCACCATATAGATGGTAAGTTGTTTTCTTGTCCTCGTTCAAAGTAGTTGAAAATAGTGTAGTGTAAAATAGGTGGCTTTTGCCACCTATTTGAAAAAGGACATGAATTTGGGAATGGACTTAACTATGAAGATAAAGCTCATCCTTTCTTGATTCATATGATACTCATGCTGGCAGATTGAGTTAGTAAGGTCTCAAGAGGAAGTCCTAGGAAAGCAAGAGTTGAAAGATTGATACCATTCGGAGAAAGCGAAGTTTGGATAAAATTATGTGCAAAATGTATAAAAACAGTGCATGTTTTTGTTTTTTCCTTGATTGAAACAATTACAAAAAACTTTTTCTCAGCATTACGGTTTAAGTCCAGCTGAGAATTGCAAAGGGTTTTCAAGTTTTTATTTTCTTCACGAATGAAGGCAAATATACATGTCCTAGGATAATACTGCAGAATCCAATCTGGGTCGGTCACCAGGACCAGAGGTTTAGTTTTCCAAGCTTTCAGACTCACGCTGGAGCCCATTTTCAGGGAACTTTTCTTTAGCTGAGTGTGTGCTGCTCTGTGTGTAGTATTCATATGGTGCCTGCTGTATGTGGCTTTTTAGATGCTGATTGGGGTATGCTGATGGTTGGCTTTTAAGTTGTTGGCTGTCATTTCCTTGTGCTGCCCAGCTCTCGCCTTCTAACTACTTGATATGCTGGTGGTAAATCAGCACTCCTGTTGACTGATGAGGGGCCTGTTTCCCAGGCTTCAAACACTACCCTGGCTATTTATATATTTATTTATTTAATTTATTTATTTATCAAACATGTACAAGATAGGAGGTATGTATGTATGCCTGCTTGTCCAACGATCTTAGTAGCTGCAAAATTGAATATGTCTCCTTGTTCATTGCAATGCGAGGCTACCAATGTGTTTGGGTCTCCTTGCCTGACCGCTGGATTGTGTTCTTGCAGTCTGGTGGTTAGCTTCCTCCCCCTCTGTCCTACATAATCACAGAGATAGCCCATGCAGGGGATTTGGTAGATTACATTGGAAGTATCTCCCACCTCCAACTGATTTTTGCAATGCATAATTTGTTCTCATATGGTAGCCTCTGGACAGTGTGCAATGCCCACTTGCAGATCTCGGAAGCTGCGTTCTACAGCTTGCGAAATGTTTTTGATGTACGGCAGGGTGTGCCATGTGGTTGGTCTTGTACCTTGTTTCTTCCTTTCTCTCCCCTTTATTTTCTTCAGTGCAATTCTCATTCACCTCTAATCTGACTATACTAATTGAGCCAAATAAAATTTAATATTAGCAAAAACTATTGATGATGTGTCATAAGGTCTTTGTCATAAATGAGCATACAGCAAAATTAATTTTATTGACAAATAGGTTGAAATAGATACATTTTATTTGCTTCCCCCCCCTTCCTTTAATGCGACTTTCTCCTTTTTTTTGTATTCTGTCATTCTAGGTGGTCGCCATGCTATGGCTTTAACTGTTGATGGCAAGGTATTCTCCTGGGGAGAAGGAGATGATGGAAAACTTGGACATTTCAGTAGAATGTAAGGATGCTATTTTTGCATTTGTATTGCTGGGTTGTTGTTATGCCTAATTCAGCAGTTTATGAAGAGTGTTCTGAATAATCAGGAAGCAGAAAGAACTCCAAAGTTGAACTTACATGGTTTTGTTTGATACAGAGCTAGTAATAACAATATTTTAATAACAGTTGCTTACCATAGTGATAAACCTTAATTGTAATTTAAGGATTAAAGTAGAATTTGGTTATTTTTTTTTGCAGACATTTTACCGAACACTCCTTAAGTTAAAAATGATAAAAATCCAATGTTCAGTACACGAGAATATTTCTATTGTTAACATGTAAGTAAATTGATTAAGCCACAAATAATAATTGGATGATTCTCTTATATTTTTAGGAACTGTGACAAACCAAGACTGATAGAAGCTCTGAAAACAAAACGTATTCGAGATATTGCCTGTGGCAGTTCCCATAGTGCTGCTATTACTTCAAGTGGAGAATTATATACATGGGGGCTTGGTGAATATGGTCGACTAGGACATGGGGACAATACTACGCAACTTAAACCAAAGATGGTAAAACCATATTCTTCGGACATTTTGTCTGTCTTAAAACCTCTGTCTTAGGACATTTTGAAATAAAATGAAATAAAACTATTCAATTGCTGTCACTCAAAAGGCACTGAAGGAGCAAATTAAGTCTCTGTGGAAGGTTTCTTTGATATTTACTTGGATTAGGAGATTCCAAGACAGTTTGTATCTGTTACAGAAGGTAGCTGCTAGGTTTGTTCCTATGTTACAAACCGTAGCTTCCCTTTTCTTGGTAACTTCCTAGTAAAAGGAAGAGGAACATGTGCACATTTTGGACGAGTCCTGTTTTTAATTCATGTACGAAGGCCTTAATTTGTAACAAATCAACCTCTATTGGCCAACAATTTAGGATTTTGAAATGAACACCTTGTTTAACCCTTGAAATTAATATGCTTCATTTGCTTTCTGTGTTGTAGGTTAAAGTACTTCTTGGCCACAGGGTCGTTCAAGTTGCTTGTGGAAGCAGAGATGCTCAGACTTTGGCTTTGACAGATGAGGGTAAGAAAATCATTTAGAATTGCTGCTGTCCCAGAAAACTGGTTCTGCCTGGTGTGCAACTCCCAAAAACCACATACTGAAGTGGAGATTCGCGAAAGCTTCATTCTGTGCATAAGAAAGGACATGGAGATCATACCCACTAGGCCTGTGCAAAGACCACGCCATAAATAGTAAAGTTTTTATAGATACTTCTCCATAAGCCCACCGTAAGCCAATCCCTCCCATGTCCTTATCAAGTTTTCTTAATATTGTTTAGCTTGCATTTGCAATGTTTAACAATCATCAGCATATTTGCCCCTAATTTCTAGTAACTATTTTAGGGGTGCGGGGGTCTTTTGCCTTTTCCTTCATTCCAACATTGTGGATGTATCACAGTTGCAGTATTTAATGCAGGTCTGTTCTACTAGGTCTAGTATTTTCCTGGGGAGATGGAGATTTTGGAAAACTGGGTCGAGGAGGAAGCGAAGGATGCAACATTCCTCAGAACATTGAAAGGCTGAACGGACAGGGAGTTTGTCAGATTGAATGTGGAGCTCAGTTCTCTTTGGCTCTTACGAAATCTGGAGTAGTGTGGACATGGTATGTCATGTATAACATTTAAAGTAATTATATAAAATTAAATATGCAAATGTTGTTATTTTCATGTTGGATTTCTTACCTAATTATCTTAGACTGAACTAAATTTGTAGAAAAGGCAGAATAAAAATAGTGAATATTTTATAACAGAAATGGCAAACACTATTCATGAGATTAATTATTTACCATCAAGAATCTGAGATGTCAGCTTCTTCTGTGAATGTTTTCTGTGCAGAATTAAAGAGGCCATAAATTTCACTGGCTTTATTAACAGCCAGCACTACACTACTTGTTCTTTGCTTTGATACATAAAAGGATACATAAGATGACTTTCATTTACACGCCCTCATGAAAAATATAAGATAAGATGAATGTGGCTTTTAAACCTGTAAACAAAAATTTTACCCTCATTTGAATGTCCTTTCATTCCCTTCTCTTCAGTTACAGAACCACTTGTACAAAAAAATAATAAGGAATGGAATGGAGAAGGAAGGTTTGGATAAAGTATGGGAAAACCATTACGAGATCTAGGCTTTACTTATTCCTTGTTTCCCTTCCACTCAAGGACAGGCAGAAATCTTTATTTTTAACTCTAGGTTTTCATTTATGTTTGCTTTAAATGCTTAATAATATATAGGGGTTCTAAAATTAAAATTTGCTATCCTTAGGGGCAAAGGAGACTACTTTAGGCTAGGACACGGCACAGATGTTCATGTACGAAAACCCCAAGTAGTAGAAGGTCTGAGAGGAAAGAAGATAGTTCATGTAGCTGTGGGTGCTCTCCACTGTTTAGCCGTCACAGACACTGGACAGGTGAGGAAAAAATCAATTTACTTTGAAGACTACTATTTCCACATTTAAAACAACAACCACAATAGAGTAATTTTCCTTATTGAGGAACTAATTAAGCTTTTTGCTGTAGGTAAGTAAATACAGAAGTATGGAATATAGCAATAAAATGGTCTGATTAATAATTCCCACTATTAAATATTTTTTCTTTTCCTTTTCTTTCTGTTCAGGCATCAATCTCCTTTTCTAATAGCATTATGGGATATTTTCTAACATTTTAAAACATTTTTATAGCTAAAATACCTGTCATAGATTTTTTGCTATGTGGTTTGTTATAAAAACCTAAATAAATTCACATTTGGGAATTTGTGGATATTTTTGCCTAAGCTATTAAGAACAATCAGTTCATTTCATTATACACTTAAATATTCTAAAACAAATACATTTACTAATTAATCTTCTTTCTCTTAATTATAGGGATTCAAACTGCTATTAAATGAAACAGAAATTCTTAAAACATAAAAAACATTAAAAAAAACCTCAGTCAGTAAATTAAAATTAAGTAGAAATAGAGCAGGAATATCACGTTCTATTAAAAAGAGATTTGCATCTTTTTGGAGTAGTCCAAGTCTCTTAGGAAATAGAGCTCTCCAGAAACTACCATAGCTGAAAAGATATCCTATTCAGCTATGAGTTAACATTACTCTGTGTAGAAGTGCTGGATTAGGTGGGTTAACATTTTTCCTGGCATCATTATTCATATATGCTTAATTTGTATTTGAATGTTTTTGGCAGCCAGTAATCTTGTCTATACAGATCATTCTTATTCTGAAATTTGTTCTAATATTGGTTAATAGGAAATAAAATATTTCATTTTAGCATTATTTGCATGCCGTTCTTATAAACACTGAAAGATATTTCCCATGCTTTTTGTTTGCTATTCAGCTAAAATAATGAAGGTTTTTATAATGTTTAATACTAAAGTCCTTAAACAACTAATCTGTGCAGTACAGTGAAGAAGCTAAACTACCTCCTATGTACATACACACATGTGGAAGAAGTAACTACATGTTAAATATTAAACAAATTGCATATTGATTTCTCCTAAATATTTTGAGAGTAACATGTGTAAGCTACAGGAAAGAGTAATGTACAAAATTATTTGATTTATTGGCAGGTATATGCGTGGGGTGATAATGATCATGGACAGCAAGGCAATGGAACTACCACAGTCAACAGAAAGCCCACTTTGGTGCAGGGTTTAGAAGGCCAGAAAATAACCCGTGTTGCATGTGGATCTTCCCATAGTGTGGCTTGGACAACAATGGATGTTGCTACACCATCCGTTCATGAACCAGTTCTCTTTCAGACTGCAAGGGACCCTTTAGGCGCATCTTATTTGGGTACCATAAAGTTTAACCTTTCTTTCCTTAAAGATATAAATAAGTGGGGCAAGTAGTAAGATACAGGAGTTATACCTGTGCTTTGGTTTAAGAGGAAACAACCATAATGTTCTTAACTAGTATTGTATGATGTTCCATTAAATCTGAAGCATAGCTTGCCCTCTTGTACAATTCTTCTAGAGAAATAATTATGTATGATATTTGTATACTTAGTAAAGAGAAGATTTGATGATATTTATCAGAAAATAGTTGGCGTAAAGAGAATTCAGTCTTCAATATTTGTTTCATTTTATAATAAATCATCTTCCACACTTGTTGAGCTTGAAGATCTTTTTTATTTCTCTAGGTGTTCCATCAGATGCCGATTCTTCTGCTTCTAGTAACAAAATCAATGGTATAAACAGCTCTAAATCTAACCGACCTTCACTTGCTAAGATTCTTTTGTCATTAGATGGAAATCTTGCCAAGCAGCAGTCATTATCTCACATACTGACAGCACTCCAAATCATGTATGCTAGGTAAGCATGTATATAAAGATATATATGTAAATGCATTTACAAATTATCAAATTGCTCAAGGGTATTAGCTTTGATTAAGTACATGTAGGAAGTTTTGAAGAAAAATTTATTATTTAATGAACACTTAAACACAACATATTTTATAGAGATAGCTTTTTATATGTCTTTGTAACAGTACAAAGCAGTCTACCTATGCTGCTTTTGTGGATTGCAGAATTATATATATCCTATTGATTGATTCTTGGGTCTGATGTTTTTAAAATCATGATTGGGCATATTCCATTGAAAGTATTGACAAATCATTTAAGCTTTGAGCATGAAAATATTTGTAAAACTCTGCAAGTCCCTTATTGTGTTTCAAATAATAACATTTGAAAAAGAAATGATAGCTAAATACTTATATCTTAAACTCTTCAATGGAAATGTTTGGGATGAGATACATCTTTGTGTAAGTGTATGTATTTTGCTGAGGGGTAAATTGTCACAATCCCAAACTATATCAAATGTAATAAAAAAGAAAAATACTGTAGGTTAAATAGTGAAGATAGCACCTCTTCTGCCATATAGTATAAGGCACCTGTACAATGCAGTGGAAGAATCTGTTAAATATTTTTCTTCTGATTTAGGGATGCTGTGGTTGGAGCACTGATGCCTGCAAGTATGATTGCCCCAGTAGAGTGTTTGTCCTCATCTCCTGCACCACCTCCAGACCTTGCTTCCATAGGCAGTGCTCCTAGCCTGGATGAAAGCATGCTAGCAATTGATACAGAGGAGAGGCAGAGCCCAACACCTTGGCAAGACAGGAGGGTGGAGGTAATCTTTTCACAGGTATATGTTATGATAAAGACACTTACCATACTTACAGGCTGTGATCTAGCTTGTAAGCTTTAAAACCAATTGTATAGGACAAATCACTCTCCTATTACAATAAAAAGTTCCCAATCATTTAAGAGAGATCCATTTTAAAATTTCTCAGTTAAATTTGTGGTTTAAATATCTAGGCCAGAAAGGTTTAAAAAAGAGAATCTGATTTGAAAAGGTCACTAAAATAAATAACAAGGCATTCAAGGTTATTCTGGTTGGGGTGTGTGTGTTTATTGTTATTATATTTTGTTTTGATTGGTGGGGTACAGAAAAGAAACTATAGGTCAGTGATGGCGAACCTTTTTTGGCTCTGGTGCCAAAAGAGTGCACGCATGTGCCCACACCCATAACGCAATGCCTGCCCCTGTGCATGCGCACAACCCCCCACACTGCCCCCTGCACATGCACACAAACCCCGCCCCCCATGCTGCCTCCCCATGCATGCGTACAGGCCTCATTGAAGCCTGTTGCACTGCTTTTTGTTCTCCCCAGGGTTCAGGAAAGCTTCCAAACTTCCGGTTGGGCCTTTGGGCTGTTTTTCGCCATCCCCAGGCTTCAGGAGGTTTTCCAAACCCTGGGGACAGCAATGAACGGCCCAACTGGAAGTTCAATTCCGAACTTCCGGTTGTCCCATTGAGCCATTTTTCACACTGTCCTCAGGCTTCAGGAAGCTTTCCTGAAGCCTGGGGAGAGCGAAAACAGCCAAAAAGAAGGCTGAAAATCAGCTGGAGCTGACATAGGGCAATGCCTCACATGACCTCAGATATGGCTCTGCGTGCCACCTGTGGCATAGGTTCGCCGTCACTGCTATAGGTAGTCATTAAGTATTAATGCAAGACCTTAATTTTTCAGTTGGGGATTTCCAAAGTCCTAATCTATCTGCCTTATCAGGCTCCCTCTTATTAGACCTCTGCTGTTCTGCTTATGTAGGTGGCTTCTGCAGAAGATGGCTTGACTCCCTCTGCTGTGACTCCCTCTGCTGCAGCATCCTCATCTCGTCCTTTCATTCCTGTCACAGATGATCCTGGAGCAGCCAGTATAATAGCAGAGACAATGACCAAAACCAAAGAAGTAAGATCCTCATTTGTACTGATTACACACTTAAGTAAATTTTCTTCAAATGTAATTGAATATAGATGAGGATTGAGAGATTTGTGGTGCATACCTAATGAGATATGTCATAAGCTTACTGGCCAGATATCATAGACTCTGTTCATCTGTGAAGCTTTTACCTGTTTTATGGCATTTAATTTAAAGTGAATTAATAAAATTCTGTAGAGCTATCAAGTAACAAATTGCTTTCACCATCTTCCAATGATAAAAATCCAGCTTCAGAAAAAGTATTTCCTATTTAAAAATTTCTAAATTCAGCTTTTCTACAAACTTTCTGTATATTTTGAAGTGTTAAAACTTTGATAGTTAAATCAGAAATAAGTGTCTAAAGCTATATAAACCAAAACTAAATATTAATACATGATGGGCAGTTGGGAATTTGTACTTTCCTCTTTTCACATCATTATGGTACTCTACCTTGTCTTCCATTTTATTTTGAAGGATGTAGAAAGCCAAAGCAAAGTCTCTGGACCAGAGCCTCAGTACTTGGATGAATTCACCAGTCTCTTAATACCAGATGATACCCGAGTCATGGTTGACCTATTGAAGTTGGCTGTATCAGGACGTGCAGGAGAGAAGGGGAAAGATGTCCTTTCTGCTGTGCTGTCTGGCATGGGTACTGCTTATCCTCAGGTAAGTTAAATTGTTGCTGCATTATTTATTCTGTACTTGTTTCTAATTAGTTGCTCTGAAACATGCTGAAGAGATTACTTGGTGCTTCTAATGTCTTTATTATTAGACCCCTATTGAAAATTTGAGGGTTGATGAACCAAAGTATAACGAGTAGAGAACTAGAAAGAGAAAATAAGAATTGGTCAGCCCAAGTTAGAGAATAAGTGTCCAGGACTGAGAATAGTTATATCTGTAATGTAATGTACCCAACGGATAGGCAATCAGTGCCTTCAAGATGCAATCACTATAATTCCTGGGCATTGTTTATGCTTGAGGACACAAGGCTGATCAGCTGTCTTGGTGATTAATCAAATACAATCACGGTCTCCTCTCATTTCACCCCTTTGAAGTTATAAAAAAATAATGGTACACTCAAACTACTGATAGATCCAGATAGCTTTCAGAATAGGAATTTTCCTCTTTCCTCTGTTGGTGATATTTTAAAAATGTTTTTGGCTGATCCCTGGAATATGGAAATAATCCAGATGATAAACATCGTTGCTTTTGAGCACTGCAGCCAAATTATCCCCTGCTCCCCTGAAAGCGATGAAGTGGAAAGAACAACAATTTCAGTACAAATTAAACGATTCTCAGGATGACTCAAATTGGTTACAGGTGAAGACGATTTCACTTGTATTCCTTTGGTGAAAGCAGCAAAGAACTGTTCTCAGGTTTTGCTCAGAATAGGTTGCTGTTTCTGTCCCCTACGATGTGTGGCATCTTCTCCATCTTCTCCTTGATGCCGGAGAGAGGAACCAGAGCAGCATGGTGGCAAGCTGTGAACATTTTTGCAATGTTCTTTACTGATGAAGTCACTTGTGTCTGTTTCAAGTTAGACTCCAATGTTGGGCATAGTTTACACTGTGACTTTGAACCACTTGTTTTCAATTTTTTCCAGTGTGTGAAATTTTAGAAATAGGTTCTTTGGAAAGGTGAAGATTACCATCAGACCAGTTTATTGTCTCTTCTTTTGAGGCTGACAACAAAGAAATGTTATAATTAAGGAAGCTAATTAATTAATTTTAATAATAGTTTTTTTTTAAATTAAGAGTTTTGTGGGTGGGGGGGGTTGTTAAGTCATTCATTAAGCAGAAAGGCAGGATCCAAATCATATTTAGATAATGATAAAAATTAATGATTGATAATTTGTAAGTCATGTCTGAAGATTAGAGTAAAAAAAAAAGCTTTATTTTCAGGTGGCCGATATGTTGTTGGAACTGTGTGTTACTGAGTTGGAAGATGTGGCAACTGATTCACAAAGTGGTCGTCTCTCTTCTCAGCCAGTGGTGGTAGAAAGTAGTCATCCATATACTGATGATACTTCTACCAGTGGTACTGTTAAAATACCAGGTACTAAAATCTTTTAAAGAGTATCCTAAAATCAGACCTAGGATATGTACTACCATTGTAAGTTGTATTGGGAATATATAATAGTTTTAGCTTTGATGGAAGTGATCTAAAATGTTTCTAAGGTCATATAATGCATACTGAATAAGCCCTGGGTCCCACAGAGTTCTAAGAGATAGCAAAAGGGCAGACATAATATTATGCAATATAATGATTCATATATTGTACCATAATGATGCTGTTGCAGTGCTAGATTAATTTAGAAGCACTGTTCCTGTATCTATTAAAATTATTTCAGATATATTGGCTTAATAAAATCATGTTACAGATTATTACTAGCACAATTAAATAATCTTTTAGAATTTAGATTCAAGGTTGGAGTAGTGGTTCTAAACTATGTGCACTTGAATTAATATTGTGCAATTAAGTTTCAGATATTCAGCATGTAAGGCTTAATTATCTTGCCTGAAAAGATGATTAAATCCAATTAAACAAAGAATGCAGAATTTAAAGAAAACACATCTTTCTCCTCCTCCTCCTTCTGAGTCTTTTGATTTTACTCTTGTTGCATTCATTCTTCAGGTGCTGAAGGTCTTAGAGTAGAATTTGACCGCCAGTGCTCCACAGAACGACGCCATGATCCTCTCACTGTCATGGATGGAGTCAACCGGATAGTTTCTGTGAGATCAGGTAATGAAATATGTATGTGACATTTTAAGTTAGAAAAAAGTTTTTTGTGGATGAACTTCATGTTGAAGGTATGTAAATGTAACAATTATAAATAAATTAAAATATTTAATTCAGATACATTTCATAAATTAGAAGTAATAATTAAATTTCTCCCCTTCCCCCATCCCTATAATACATTGTACTTTCTGGCATTTTTTCTCCTATTTAAATTTCTTGAACCACCTATTTTTGTTGGTCCCAATTTTTAATGTTGATGCTGTTTTGTGATTATGCTCTGCGAAACTTGTATTTGGGGAAGGTGTTTTGAAATTGAGTAGTCGTTTGGGCCTGAGCATCCCTTCTAGGCATTTTAGTGTTATCCCTCAGTGTCTCAGGAAAAAAAAATCCAGACTGATTGGATTGTTATACAGTGACCTGCTGCATTTGGAGTCATGATCTTCAGTAAAGATGAAAAGTTGTCACTGGCGTATCATTATGATGTATTGTACTGTTTTATGTGGCAGAGCAGAAATAATAGATTCCCTTCCTGAATAGGTCAAAGATTAAATTGACTACTTTATCTTAATATTTCAGGTCGTGAATGGTCTGACTGGTCTAGTGAACTGCGCATTCCAGGTGATGAATTAAAATGGAAATTTATCAGTGATGGCTCTGTGAATGGATGGGGTTGGCGCTTCACAGTTTATCCCATCATGCCAGCTGCAGGTGAATCCCATGTATTGTTTCAGGATAAAATATTTCTCTGTACTGGCATATTTGTTCTTTTCATTTTCACTTGAGTTATTAGCAACCCACTTAAATAGCAGAAAAGAGATTTACTCCTGTGTTAAAGATACTATGGTTTGTATCTAATTTGTAAAATGATAAACTAAGCCAGTGTTAGCTTTTCATCCATTGATGGCAGCCATGTCTGTGATAAAAGGTTTTTTAAAGATAAAAATAAAGCATTAAATGGGATTGCATTCATCGTAGGTATAGTTGGAGTTTACATGAATTGTTAAGTCATTATCTTTCATTCACTTTCCCACCACAGTCCAATTGTGTTTGTTTTATTTTTCTAAATATCAGCATTAATTTTTGATTGGAAAATGGCTAATATTTTGGATGTTTTCCTACAGGTCCAAAAGATCTTCTTTCAGATCGCTGTATTCTTTCTTGTCCGTCAATGGATTTGGTAACATGTTTACTGGATTTCCGTTTGAATTTTGCTTCTAACAGGAACATAGTTCCTCGCTTAGCAGCTTCATTAGCTGCATGTGCTCAGCTGAGTGCTCTAGGTGAGTTCATGTTTCTATTGAGTTTCTGATTTATGATACTGAAAAACCATTTCTTAAGCCTGTGTGCATTTATCTGTATATCTTGTAGCTGCTGGCCACCGAATGTGGGCTTTACAGAGACTACGAAAGTTACTGACTACTGAGTTTGGCCAATCAATTAATATCAATCGAATCCTAGGAGATAATGATGGTGAAGCACGAACTATGGTAAAACTATCAAGCCTCCCATTACTGATATCATAAATTCTTGTAATTGCTGTCATGCTGGCTTAAATCTTAAAGATACAGATATACTGTATTTTTCAGAATATAAGACGCACCTTAGTTTTGGGGGAGGAAAACAAGGAAAAAAGGCCTCTGCCTCCCAATAATTTGCCTCCCAGCAAACAGAAAACAGTACAGATGATAGACACTGTTTGCTGTGTATTTCTGTGCATGTGTGTCTGACCCATAGAAATAGCAAAGAATTGGAGAAATGTACATTAT